>VNJS01005119.1:0-69549 GCA_008042575.1 Drosophila watanabei
CCTTGCAGGGTATTATAATTTCAGTCAGAAGTTTGCAACGCTGTGAAGGAGTCATCTCCGACCCTATAAAGTATATATATTCTTGATCAGCATCAACAGCCGAGTTGATCTAGCCATGTCCGTCTGTCCGTCTGTCCGTCTGTCCGTCTGTCCGTCTGTCCGTCTGTCCGTCTGTCTGTCTGTCTGTCTGTCTGTCTGTCCGTTTCTACGCAAACTAGTCCCTCAGTTTTAAAGCTATCTGAATGAAACTTTGTAGATAGTCTTCTATATACTCTCACTCGTACATAAGTCGGAACGAGCCGGATCGGCCAACTATATCATATAGCTGCCATACAACCGATCCTTAAATTTGTTGAACAAAAATTATAACTTGACTGTTTTTTAACATATCTTGATCAACTCTCGGTTATAAGCTATATATATTAGTCTAGATTTTCGGATTTAATTTTATAAAAATCGGACTACTATATCATATAGCTGCCATAGGAACGGTCGTAAAATGTTCATAAAAAAAATTATAGCTTCGTCAGTTTTCAACATAATTTCTTCTACTTTGAGATACAAGTAGTTCATATTTTTTCAGAATTTTGTTGTAAATTTCATAAGAATCGGACGACTATATCATATAGCTGCCATACAAAGAATCGGTAAACGTGGAGAAAAATTACATTTTACTTCACATGTAAAAATGTGAAAAAATGTAAAAAAGATGTAAAACTCTAAAAATTGTATGTATATGAAAGTAGTTCATATTATATTATATTGGGATAGATTATAATTTATACAATTGGAATCTGCAAGGGTATACAAACTTCGGCGCGCCGAAGTTAGCTTCCATTCTTGTTGACATTGACGTCCCTCATTAATGTAAACGACGTCGACTGGCATAAAAAGGCGACCTTCTGTAATTATAATTAATACGAAAGGAACATGAGCTCTAACACATACACCGAGCCCCCGGCCAACTTCCCGTGTCAATGAGCTGCGTTGACCCGAAACCAATACAAGAAAGAGCCAGGGGGCAGGGATACACTGATCAAAAAAATGTAGGAACTTTAATGTTATTTTATTTTTTACTTTGAATATGAGTAGGAGCTGTGACAAGTCTTTGGAGAATTAGAATTAGAAGTAAATGAGCCAAAAATTAGGCTCTAAATTGTTCCATGCAGATTTATTTGAGTTCTGACACATTTTTATTGCATATTATTTATAATATTAATATTTAGCAATGCAAATTAAAAAGTAAGCAAAACAGGAATTTATTTCCTTAAATAGCAACCCTTTCTCCGCAGTTTCAGCTTGATGAAATGAAATATTATTTCGCAGTGCATGTTAAGTAATTCTGGCCAGAGCTTACAAATTGCGCCTTTCGCGGCATTAAAAATTCCATTAGCTGCAAACTGCCCGCGTTAATAAGTGGCGCAAACAACTGATAGAAATTTTGATTTCATCTTGTTAGCGGAAGGGGCTGAATCAAGGATGTTCCTGGAAAAGAAAGGGTGGCTTACATCTCATCAGGACTTACCGAAGATGCGTCCTGCCCGGGTAATTGGCAAGGTGACCGAAATCAGGAGCAGCACAAAGCTAAGAATGATGAGCCCTCGATGATTTCCGTATTCCAGCGATATGCGCAGCGTCATTTTGTTGATGATGCAATTGCAATTTGTATTTCTTGTTGTTGGTTTACTTGTTCTCATTCTCTCTCTCTCTATCTCTGTTTTTTTGTTAATCTAAAACAATTTTTTGCGGTGGTTTGTGTTACGTTTTTTGGTGTTGAATTTTGGTTTTTGGGTTTTACTCTGCGAATTCAGCTCTCTTTGTCTGGCAGCCTTGGGCTTAGAAATCAATTTACATTTATATTTTCTTTTTTGTTTATTTCCAGTGCCAATTAAACTATGTTTGAGTTGGGAGCTGTTGCTTCTCGTAGTTATTTTTTAGTTTAGTTTATTTTTTTTTGGTATTTGCACTGATTTTTGGCTTTAGGTGATCATTTTGAACGGGAGGCTGCAAATACGAAAAAGGGGAAAAAATGCAAATTAAATTTTTGTGTGTAAATAGAATCATTTTTGGTTTTGTTTGAAATTGATTTTAGCATTCTAGCGGATTGTGTAGACCGTCTGGGGGAGTATTTATTCTTTTTGAGCTGTTTCTTTTTTATGGAAAATGTAAGTTAAGGTTAATGAAAATTTTTTGCAATATATAGAAGTCTTCTTTATATTAAATTTTTATTTTGAAATACTAATTTCTGCAACCTTGGTCCTGAAATCCTATAGTATTATTTCATAGTTATTTACAAAATAAATCTGATTAAATTATCTTTTTTACTGAACCCCAAATTTCCCTTAGACACACTTTAATATCTCTTTTAGTTCAGTGACTCTCCCAAATTTAATTGCATTAAAGTAACTAATTTTAACCCAAATTTCCCCATTTTAAATTCAGCTACAATGCAGCTGGTGTGAATTTAATATTTTCCCCCGACGGTTTTGGCAAGCTTTTTCAATTTCTCCATGCAGGGAAAGGATTTTTTACAGGCTCCTAAAATTCCGCAGCCACTATCCCTTTCGTTTTTAGTTTTTGCGGCTGCAAAATTAACTAAAGATGTCAGTCCCTCGCAGCAGGGTGGCATAAACTACCCGTATGTGCGAGAGAGAGTGTGTGTGTGGCCAAAGTTTATATGCTGAAAATGAATTTGGCATTTTTACAACAGAGCACAGTGAACGGCGAACAGAGAACAGCGGCGCTCTCGGATGTCTGACAGCATAAAATGGAGTGAAATCTCTGCTGGTGGTGTGCAGTCAACTAATGTGGCCAAAAGGGGTGCGAGGGGAGGGCGAGGAGAGGCGCTTCGTGGCGCTGCAAGTTGTAAAAGCGGGCTTATAGTAAAAGTGAAATGCGCCCGTGGCGGGCTGCACATTTAATGCGGCAAACACAGTTACAACATGTGGCAGCAAATGGCGATTGCTTGGCTGTTCTTGGCCCCAAAAACAACTTGGCTTTTGACTATAAAAACGAGCGAGAGGTTGCCTTAAAGCTGCCACGCCCCCTGGCTCCTTTCGCCCAGAGAGGTGCCCCAACTTTGGCAGGAGCTGGAGTAGCAGCAGGAGCAAAAACACACCAACAAGGACTGACAACAACGGAACCCGCCGCACATTGCACATGACGTAAATGTTGTGGTTGCTTTTAAAAACTTTGTTTTAATGTGTTTGCTCCAGGCTGTACTGCAAGTTTTTTTTTCTCTCTTTTTTTCTGTTAACCTCCTTCCCAAGGGATCCTCCGCCATGTGTTGACGTTAAAATTTAAAGTTCAAATTTGTAACTTCCACGATGAAAGGTTGAAATGAAAACACAGAGCAAATCGTATTTCAAACTTTTGGCAGTTGTCTCAACACGAGAAAAGTCTTCAAATCGGAATATGAGATTTAAAATAATATGCAAAGGGCGTCTAAAAGTAGGCAGTCAAATATTTTTAGTTCACAGAATATCATAGCAAATGGGCACTTTTAAAACAGGTTATGAGTGTAATAAAGGTATCTAAATCATTGAAAAGTTGTCTAAAAGTACGCAGTGACATGATTTTAGCTCACAAAAAATCATCAACATTTTAATATGCGGAAAGTATTTATTTTATATTTTTGTACATTTAAAAAATATCTTTACTTCCATTTATATAATTAATTCTTCTCAACTTTGCTGCTTTAAATTTAATGCAAAGATAAATTGAATGGGAAAACCTCTTCTTGATTAAAAATGATATCAACTCTTACTGATTTTTTTCATTAAATACTGTTTTTAATTGCGTAATGCACATAACGGAAGGGAAGTCCTGGCAACAGCTCCATAGCTGGCTTTTAACATTTTCATTTCACTTTTTAAACAATTTTCACAATCGTTTTTAATGCAATATCTTTTTGCGCTGGCCTTTTTTGAGATAAGGTGAAAATCAAAGGATAGCTGGGGCAAAATATTACACTGCTGCAGCCGCCGCTGTTGGTAATTGAAGTTATTTCCCATATTACACACCCAAGGATTTCAGGTGTGCAAAAACACGTTGACTTTTTTACTGACACACCACTCTCCCACTGTGTGTGTGTGCGAGCGTTGCGGCTGCACAAAAACTGGGTTTGTGTAAATAAGTTTTTCCTGAGTGCGTTGCCTTTGTGGTTATTGTTGCTTGTTTGGTTATGGCTCTGGCCAGGAAACAACATTTACGCAAGTTTGTTTGACTTTACACAAAGAGATAAATATAAGAGCTTTAAATACATGTTTTAAATTGAATATTGGAGAGGCTTTTCAATGTTTATTTTAATAACAATAATTTAATAACAAGTTACTTTGTTTAAGTTAAAGGAGCTTTTAGAAAAAGAGTAGGATAATTAAAGCTGTTTATATAGTTATACGTAGTTATTTTGTTTCTGGAAATATCACTTTAGTTCTCAAATTTACTAACTTTATATATTTTCTTTTGTAATTTTTGTATGCTTCTCTGAAAATTTTCTAAGAAAATTGTTTTAAATTTAGCTTCGGGATTGTTTTCACAGCAGTTTTTCTATTAATTATTTAATTAATTTGATGTTGTGGTAAGCATTAATAAATTAAATGACATTTGTTTTGTTTAGTTCATTATTAGAAGTGTTTGTAATTGCTTTCATATTTTATAAAAACTTTTTACCTACAAATTCTTTATTATTTCCTTTTGGTTCACAGACAATTAGTTCATAGTTTTAATTATGATTCTAACATCTTATTTAATTTACTTTTAATTTCGTTACTAAATTATTAAGTAACTTATTCCTCTTTTACCAGCAAGTAATATTTAATTTAGATGTGTCATCAAAAGAAAAGTTCAAGAACACGTACAAATATAGGCATTTTGTATAATTGGAGCACTCCTATTGATGTTGGTTTAGTGGTTAGGCCGCTAATCACCATTATTACTGCCACCGCAATGGAGGATTGTGTAATTCGGGGGCCAAGTGGAATCCTAATGAAGACGTGGGCCCCGAGGAAGCCATTAATAGTGGCGGCTAGACATGGCCGACCCCAAAACAGGCAACGCCTTACGCTAAGCACCTTAACGACAATTGCTGCCCCTGCCCGGGAATAGCAGCATTTTCATTTTCATCTCCGGTGGCAGTTCGTCACTCAGCTCAACAAGTTAGCCCGGAAAATGGAAAAGCAGAAACAGAAAACAGAAACAGCTCGTAATGACCAGTGCCCGGGGGAAATTAAAGTTCCGCCAACGGTTACTAGTTTCTAGTTTTCTCAATTTTCCACATAACTCTGCTCCCCCTTGGTCTTGGCCATTAGCAGACAGCTCCGAGCCGCTTTCACGCTTGAATGCTCGGGGAAGAGCGGAAGAGCGCTGGAAAGCGTTAAGTAGCTGCGATGTCACTAGCCGATTTGCAGTTATGACAACGCCAAAACCGAACTCTGCTTGTCGCCCTTCGCATTTCCAAGTGCACCAGCAGAACCAGCAGCTACTACTCTCTTTTGGGGGAAACAAACTTTAAATTAAACAGTAGCGAAAAATGCAGCAGGAGCTGCCAACCGAAAACAACGGGGCGAATGTGAACTTTTCAGCAGACAGAAAAAATATTTCAAAAGTTGGTCAGGAATTTCTGGAATTTTTGGGTTTCAAAAGTGCTTTTAAAAAATGCATTAAAATTGAAGAAAAATGTTGATAACAATTAATTTAATGTGTGCTATTTTAAGTAATTTGTTTGAATAAAAATAATTTAAATACGTTTTATTTGAGTCAAGAATAAAATTTTGAAAATAAGTCTAAGTTTTTTAAAGCAATTTTTTCGAAGGAGATTTCTTGAAGATTTTATTTTCTTATAAATACAGCACAAATATGCAATTTATTCTTGACCTTTAAATTATTTTTGCATCTTTCTATAATGTTATATTGTTGTTTGTTTCTTCGAATAATTTATTCCACAAATTGTATTAACAATTCTCTATTTATTACTTCAAAATTGAATTTTAAAATATTTCTGAAACATTTTAAAGAGAAAATCTGATAAATGCATAGAATAATAATAATAATAATAATACGTGTAATACATAACACGATTTTGTCTGAATTTATAAATATTTAAACATTAAGCTTTCGGTAGCAATAAACCATATTTTATTAGGCATATCCACTTCGTTTTTTCTGTGTGCATCGCGGCGCGGCAGTGAAGAGCGAAAAAATATGGCACTGCATTTGGCATGAGGCAGGGAAACAAGCAGCTCGGGAATTGTCGGAGTAGAATCATACAAAATATGCAAAGGACAGCAGCAGCATTGGGGGCAGCAGCACGAGCAGGAGCAGCAAAGCAACACAAGTTGTAATTTACAGCTTATTTACGTTGGAATAAAAAATGAATTAAGACAACGAACCGGCAACATGACAGCGTAGGAGCAGCTTCCTCCCCCTGGCAACTCGCAAAAGGTAAATGCATAAATAAATCAGGCAATGTCCAAACAGAAAAAAGGAAAAATATGGAAAAAAGGGAAAGGAGTGGAGCGAAGTTAGAGCAAGTAAATGTAGGAATATAATTAAATGCTTTGACATGAAGGAAAGGCAGTCAACTAAATAGGAAACTGAATGCCGCTGCTGCAACTCGGTTAATTAGCACAGACAGCCAAAAGGTGTTGCAATGTCCTTGCAAAAGGATAGAGAAACTGAAGTCCCTTTTGATATTGATTGATCTTGGACTAAATTTTAGTCTTGGGAAATGAGTTGGGAGGAGTTTCTTTTCTTTATTTTAATTTTATATTAAAAGGAGAAAGTTCCTACTGCTTTTAATTAAAAATTAAACTCTATATAATTTTCTCAAAAATATTTACCTACTTAATGAGCTTTTAAAGCACTCGCAAATATTTGGAAACCATTTAATAGGTATTTTTAATGTAAATAATAATGATTTAGAATTTATTTTCCAAGCTCTAGACTCTCCAACACTTTAGCTTTAATTTTCGAAAACACTTCTCACTTCCCCAACATCTTAATTCAGTCACATACTCCTGCTATATCGCCAAGCCTTAATCCCAAAACAAAACCTTGTATTTGCCCGACAAGAGCCAGAATTTAAAATATTTTCTCTGTGAAAAACAAACTGAATTCCGCGCCAGCAGGATAACAAAAAAAAAACACGTGTCAAGTGAGCGCAATATTACGAGGACTTGTCCCTATATTTGTCCCGCTGTCTCCACGCGCTCTGGCACATATAGATGGAGATTATAATGCCAGACGGTTCACAATGGGAGGGAAAAAAAAGAAAAACTAGAGGAAAATAGAGAAAAAAAGAGGAAAAAGCTAGAAACTAGAGAGGCGAAATAACAAACACAGGAATAGCAAGAATAACAAGAATAACAACTCGCTGCAGCGGCTTAAGTGCAACTGCAGCCGTCGCAGTGTGTGGCTCAAGAGTTGGCGCTTTCCAAACAAAGGGTGAAGGGGAGGGAGGGAGGGTAGGAGCCACCCCCTTAACCCCACCACCCTGCCAGCCAGAGCGACAAGCTGCCTTTGTGGCGTCAAGTGCATCACAATTGCAGACTGCAACTTGCAACAATGAGATTATTGCACACTGAAATTTATGTGTGCCAGCCACATACGCCTAATCATGTTGTAAGCACTTCCACGGTCCACAAAAGCACACGAGAAATATATTAGATATTAGAAAGGACACTCTCCGGCAATCTAATTTGGTTTGTTTAGATTCAGTTGCAGCCTCGGCTTACAGCGAAGAATTTATTTTATTATTTGCTGATGTTTGCAATTTGGGCACGTGCCGCAAATTTTAAAATAGTTGAGAACGTGTGAGCCAGCAATCCAGGCAAAGGTTAGGCACACACACGGGACACAAACGCACACACACACACGTCCTCTTGGGTCGAAGGACCATTTTTGCGCTTCGCTGCCTTTGTTGACAAACACATTTTCCTCCTTCGTTTTTTCGTATTTTTTGAGTGGGGCAAGCATAATGCCAAAGTGCGGCACCGAAAATCAGCGCAAATTTAGTGGCAAATCAAATAAATTTACTTTAGTTTGCTCTTATTTTTATTTTTTATATTACTTCCTTTGTATTTGGAAATGTCTTCTTCGCCTCGTGGCTGACTGCCTTTTATTGCCCCAACAAATGGCAGTGGAATTAAGAAAAATGGCGCAAAAAAGGGTTGCTCCTTGCCTCTGGCTCCGTGTTTGCTCAATGGCACATACAGGCGATCGAAGGCGGACAGAGGGCAACCCTTTTATCTGAAAACCCAAATAATGTCGGATATTAGCGGCCGGGCATGACCGGAGCCCGGGTCAGCAGTTTCGAATAAAAGTTTTTGTCGGCAAACCGATTTTCGGGGGCCTAGAAAGCCCAGCCAGCAAACCAAGCCGCCGACACTCACTAATTAAACTAATTAACTAAGATGGCCGAGGGATAAGTTCAGACCCCAAAATGTCTTCCAGACTTGGCCAACAAATTGAAAGGGAAAAGAAGGGACTGCTGCTCGCCATACTAAGTGGGTCACAAGCCGGAAAACCCAGGGAAAATGCAAAATATGCTGCCTCCGATTAGAAAGCGTTTAAGAGGACGCCATACAAAGGACACTAAATTCTTTAAGAATCTAATAATATCCCAGGATAACCACCTTTTGCTGTGGTCTCTTTCCTGCCCGCTCTAGACCTTCTCTGAGTCACTGAGTTGCTCTATTCCCGATGAGGAGCGCGAGGACGATCGTTGATCTTAGCCTGCCTTCGAACACAAACAAAAACTTTTCACTTGACACTGATTGCTGCTGCATTTTAATCAGACTTTATATCTTGGATTTCTCTATATTTTTCTCTCATATATGCCTTGAATGCAGGATAATAATTCCGAGACACTAACGGCGGCGTCAGGATAAACGCGCACACACGCGACGCGAACGCACGAAGTCCGGCAGCAGCGCCAGCGGACACATCCTTACGAGCGCACAACAAACACGAAACTGAGCGCTTCGTCTTTGCGCAAATAAATTCCGTTCCCAGTTGCCAGTTGCCAGTGCCACCGAGAATCCGCCAAGCAGCACCACTTCATGTCCATCGGTGGCTCGGCGCTCGGCTCGCGTTCCGAGTTCAGAGTTCCCGAGCTCCGAGCTCCGGGCTCTGGGCTCTGAGTTCTGCATTCCCACCACCCGAAGGCCCGAGCTGCGTTGCCTAGATTTTTGTGCGCGGGTGGACTTCGTCTCGGCCTTCGTCCTGCCGAGAGAAACTCTCTCTCTCTCTCTCTTTGCGGAACAGGACTCTCTCTCGTGTCCTGTTTTAGTTTCGACTCCGAAACCCACCACAGTGACTCCGAAATTTGCCCGGCTTATCACTGATAAGAGAAGAGAGCGCAACACGACCTGCTCAAGGCAGTCAGGTGCGTTGCCTTTTGGAACAAATTGGAATGAAATGCTAGCGGTAAATATTTAAAAGGAATATTCATTAGTAGTTGAAGGTCCTTACCAGATGCAGGAATGCTTGGGCTTCAAACAAATTATGAGAATATTTTATTTGATAAATTTTAAAGGGGTTTTATAAGGCATTTTGATTTATTTTTGAGAAGTTGTTTAATTATTTTGAAATTCATATTTAAGTTAGAAACTATGACTTATTATAATGACATTGTTTTGAAGCCCATATATAAAGCAAAGATACCTTACTAATTTATTTATTAACAAAATTCTAGATGGCATAATTAATAAAAAAAGAAATTATCTTTGTTTTAAATACAAGAAAGGTTATTCTTTAATTGGATTTGGACGAAGACTAGAGAATTATTAATTTACATATTTATTGTGGTTCCGTATATTTAATCGCAAAATTCAGAAGCTAATATTTTTAAATTAAATAAAAATTCTTATGGTGATTTCTTGTTAATTATTATGTTTTGTTATTAATGAACATTGCTTCAAGGATTAATATTTTATCACATCTTTTGGTTAAGTCAGATTACCAGCACATGATAACATAATAGAAACACAAGACTACATAATATGTGTGTAAATGTCTACCAAAACAAAAGTATCCTTTAAACGCAATGGACTGCTTAACATCATCATAACGTCTGAAAACACTGTTAATGTTCTGCCACCAAGAATCACTTAACATATTCCTGTTAAGCTCTCAGAGCCGTAACAAAAAAATAAAACTCAAAAAGTCCCCTGAATTGCAATTAGCAGTTAAATCGAAATCATGTTACAGTTAACATTCTCGAAATCACAGCTCTCCTAATTTTAAAACAGGCTCAGATATAACATAACAGCTTACCCCTGGAGAAAGATTTCGAAACCTTTTTTCGAGTTTCTGTTATTTCTGGCAACTGTAAGGCACGGACGCTGTATCGAATCATTTTCATTGGTAACATAAACTACCCCTTGGTTTCAAGCGAATGTTAAATGAGTCAACTCTGCCTTTTTCGAATAAAAGGCTGTTATTTTATTTAACAGTTATGGAAATGGCGTCTATTTCGAGCAATAATGTTATGTAAAGTTACATTCGGCTTTCAGAGGGGTAGAATAGATTCGTCGTGCTGTAAAAATCTTCTGTTTAAGCTTCGAATGTTATGTCTACAGAATGTTTATTCTAACCTGCTGGAATAAATTTAACATCCTATGTACAAGGACATTAGCTGCCGTTAGTTGGGCTTACATTTTGATTCAGTTCTGTTACTGAGTAAAGGGAATGTAAATGCCGGCAGAAATCCCTGTAAAAAATCGTTATGTTATTTCTTCGACTGTTTTTATAACTTTTACTTTCGAATTAGACTAGTTAACAGTTTGGCTCCAACTATGCAGTAAGTGTTTAGAAAAAGGGTCTTCTCCAATATAAGGACGGTACATATATCTATAAATCGAGTTAATTTTTTTCGACAAATTTTGTATTATATATTAGTGTAAACGTTTGACTACATTGATTTCCTGCTATTTTGAAATGTTATTTCTTGGTAAGAAGAAAGTTTTTTGACGCTGTGTTATGATAATCACAATAATCATGCTTGTTTCTATTAACTGTTAACATTTCGAATACTCCTTTAAACATTTGATGTTCAAATTGATGTTATCACATATTTATCTTGTTTTTATCATTTCTTAACATTTCAATAGAAATTCTTAAGAATGTTCACTAACAGAATCTGTTGCATGTCTGTGTAAAAAGTTAACATTAATCCTTAACAGCGTCCTTTTTTTTGAATTTTGAATAATTTCGTACCTCTGCGAGTTATTGCAGTTTTAACAAATTTCAACCCAAAATTAACAATTTTCTTTATAAAATTTATAAGTCGTCACATCAGAAAACGTATATTTAAAATTTCATATATGGGTTTCTTAACTTCATTAAAATAGGCACAGAAAATCTTTCCGAACTTAAATTAAGGCTTTTGATGCTAATTATGATCAATTTTAAATAAGGCCCAAAGGGTATAAAGCTCCGGCGCCCTGAAGCTAATCGATTTCTTGTCAAATACAAAAATTTAAACATTATTTTCCTATACAGTCTGGAAAATAAGTTAAGTCAAAATATAAATATTTTAACTCAGAATTCCATTGTAAATATATTTCATATAAATATCATTTATGTGGCTAAAACACCATTAAAGTCGCTAATAACAATTACATTTGCAATGCCCAATCGAACCTCGTAAATTGTTGCGTCGATCGGTCGAAACTTCCGCAATTATCGGCAATATAGCAGGCACCTGCCCCTAAACGATGGCCACACCCCCGTAAAGCCACAATTTAATAGCCAAATGGGAACATCCTGCAGCAAGGCAAAACTCCGAAAAGGAAATACAAAACTCACCCCCTTTGGGACAGAGTCAGGAGTGCAGTCAGTCCCCTTAATCGGCGATGTCAACGCCTTTTCGGAAAAGGAGTTCAAGGAACATCCCGGACGTCCGGACGTCAGGAGCTCGGAACAACCCCTAAACCTAACCAGCGACGATTTATAACGCACTTTAAATTGCAAAAAATTGCAATAGTGATAAGGGATCGGGGTGCGCCGGGCGCCGGGCGCCAGGCGTCGAAACCGAAACTAATTCGCAACAAGCGCAATAAAAATTATGAACAATAGCGGAAATTAGCCATGGCATCCTGAGGGAGGGGTGGGCAGAGGGGCAAGGAGCAAGGAGCGGCGGAGAGGGGCGGAAAAGTCACTCGCTCTGCGGTTTTTCGCCAAACTGACAGCGCAACGAAATGCCAACCAATGCATGACGAATGCAAGCTGCGTCTGCCGAGCTCGGAAAGAGGTACACTGAAAATTAATTTGGGGATTGAAAATGTTCATTAAAAAAATATATCTGAATCAAGATTATTTGTTTAGAGGGAAAAGCGTGAAAGGAAATTTATTTCGCCTGCTAAATTTTGTACAGAAATTAATTTAAAAATTGAACTTAAAACTGGCAAAGAAATATTTAAAAGCAAAGAATATTTAAAATAAAAGAAATGTGTTTTTAGGGATATTTTTTAAATATTAAAAATTTAAATTAAATTAAATTCTTAATAGCCAAATAAGTCTTACAATTTTATATTCAAAACAAGTTTCACTCTGTTTCTCCCAGTGTCTTGGCAGAAGTTCCTGAAACAATTGGAGATGACATTGGGGGATAACACTTTCGCTGGGGGTGGCCGGAAGTTCACGGGGGCGAAGTTCACGGCCCCAAGCCCCCCCTCGCCAAACACAAACTTTAATTAGCAACTTTTGTAGATTTTTTGCCAGAAGCCTGAACCAAAACCAGGAGCATGCAGCATGCTCCCTAACCCTCAATCCTGGCATTTTCCGTGTCTCCGTTTGAGTGGCTGCTGTAGCTTCCGGCAGCACTGCACCTTTGTGCCCCGGGCTCGTGTTCGTGGTAAGTTGATACCGCTCTCTATATGGTATCTATATGTACCATATATATATAGAATATCTGGCTGGCTGTGTGTGGAAAAGTTAGCTTCGTTCGGTGGCAGGATAAAGGATGCCGCTCCGAGGGCGAATGACACTTGACAGTGATTTATGGCCGGGGCCACTGATAACCCGCCAAATCCGAATCCAAAGCCGAAGCGGCAAGTGCAAATCCAGGACAATCAGGACTCACCCCTCTTCTCAGTTGTGTACCTCATATATATATGGTTTATATATATTTCCATGCCGCAAATGCTGCAATTTCGAGCCAAAACGCTCGCATGTGCAATCATTTTTTATCGCAAATCTCCCGCTCTCCCGTGCAGCCGCTTTCCGCCCCCTTTGAGGTCCTGCCCAGCGGGGTGTTAAATTGCCAGGACTGCTGCCTCAATTTCAGCGTCATTCAACGCCATTAACCTTCTGTCAATTTCAATAAGTCAGCGGTTCACAAAAAAGCAGCGGCAGCAACGGCTGCCTGCCTGCCTGCCATTCATGGAAATCTGGTGCAATTGCAACGGATCTGGAGTCCAGATCTAATACAATATTGATAAGGACTCTGGACTGGCCAGGACTACATTTGAGCCCGTGAGGGCGGACATGCATGTCCTAAATTACACTCGCATGGCCACAAGGGAGGACCTTATAAATAGACTTCTCTGAATGATAAAAATAAAACTAGAGTCGAGATGCCGCACTTGATGGGCTGTCTAAATTTGAGGCTAACGAAGCATAAGGGTTTTTTTAGGAAAAAGAAAATATACTCTATCCATAATTCTCGAACCAAATGTACCTTTTTAAATGAGACATATCTACAAATATTTCCTTAGTTAACTTCGTGCTGAAGTGTCAAAACCGCGTAACATGAAGCTCGCACAAAATCGATCGCTATAAATGGCATTTCGCACTGTTTTTGTCAGTATTTTGTATTTTTATCCTTGCGGAATGCGGTGAAGTTCGCACACGCACACCTTGGCCGACCGCATATTCCCCAACGAACAGGACAGCACAGCACAGGACAGGACAGAACAGGACAGGACATTGGGCCCGTTCGTTTGGTGGCTGCGCTTGTTGCCATTTCCGCTTCCGTTTGGCGCTGTCGTCGTTGTCATGTCTACATGTCCTGCGTCCTGTTCGCCGTGTTTCGTATTCCCTGTATTCCAGCCGTGTTGCACATAAATCGTTTTAAATAAAGTGATAATTGCATTTGTGTTTCAACTGTCAAAGTGACGTCAGTCCCGGGGACAGTTCCCTGTGTCCTTTTCGAGTCCCGAGTCCTGTGCCTGGGCTTAACGGTAACTGCTGCTGCCTGCTCTGTCGCGACATTTTATGAATGTCGCCGCCGTATGAATAATTGCGATAGCAGCCAATTTGAACGTTCCTCCATCCCATCCATAGGCACTCCATCCATCGAGCCGCGATTCCTTCTCGTTTACGCAATTTCGGGGGTTGTTTATGTCCTTCGAGCGCCTGTCTGTGTTCGCATGTTTTAATTTCAGTGTCACTGTGAAGTGGATTAAAGTATTTCCAGGGGCTTACAAGCCTAAAACAAGTGCAACCCCTCCGCTGGGTGGGCCGCCGCCCGGCGAGAGCTGCACTACGGGTTGCCTCAAATGGCAAAACGCACTTTTACGGAGCTTCTTTTGCACTGCAAAAAAAGGGGTGGAGTCAATAAAATCAAGTGTTTCAAAAGTGAAGTTCTTCTATTGAAGATATTTATCTTACTTGTAAAAAATAAGAGCTCATTTTAGTTAGCTTAATATAAGAGAGGTTTTTCTGTTTTATTTTAAACATTTTTTTCCTTATAAATCCCAACTCCTTTTTTTGTTACATTTTTTTAAAGAAGTCGAGTAATTAATTGGAGTTTTCGATATTTCTGAAAGTATATACAGCTTATCTTTCTCATAGCTTTATATGATCTTATCTAAATAAATGGTATACATTTTTTATGAATGCAACGTTAAATAACTATTCTCCTATCTGCTGATTTTTCAGTGTCTTTCCGATTCTATAAAAAATATAAGTTTTTCATTTAAATATTATCAATTCTGAATTCACAGTCCCCTAAAAAAACATAGAATAGGTATTTGAATACTCCTCCCCTTGTACTTATATATATTTTTTATAGATTTTTTTCTCCGTGCCTGAGCACGTGAATTTATGGCGAATGATATATAAGGCATTCCCACCTCGGCCAGTGTGTCTGTGATTAATATGCAACACCCCGTTGGCCCCTTGGAAACGATGGTGCGTTCGGGTTTCGTGTGAAGCGGCCAAGTGTTCGCTCGAACCCTCTCGGCCGAATTGAATTGTTAAGCAAATAGCATTAATATTTATATTGTTTTTTGCGCCGGCAAGGGTGCAGCACAAATGCAGACTCTCGACGCGACGTCAATTGCGTCGCTAAGTGCCGCGGCAAACAAAGGGAAAAATATTGAATGAAAAATGTCGAGAGATCCGCCGCATGTGGCAAATTAGGTTGCCTTTGATGCATGATCAGGGCTCCGAGAATTATGCAAAAAAAAAAAATAATAAATAAATATTAATTCACTTAACGGGCGCTGCCCCTTGTATTAACCTGTATTTCCTTCAGGGGTCTTGGGGTTAAATCGACACGAACCTTGCGTGTTTGAACCCTAAAAAATAAAGAGAGAAAAAGCACACACACAACGTGTCGATTTGATGAATGACGTTTATTAAGCAAACAATTTCGAGCTATTTGCAGCCTAATTGAGACCCATGCATCAACGTGTTGTGGCAGTTAAATGGCTTATTAATATTTAACAGATATTAAAAAACAAGAAAGGAAGCTAACTTCGGCACGCCGAAGTTTGTATACCCTTGCAGATGCCAATTGTATAAATTATAATCTATAATATGAACAACTTTCATATACATACAATTTTAACACTTTTACATTTTTTACATTTTTTCACATTTTTACATGTAAAGTAAAATGTAATTTTTCTCCACGTTTACCGATCGTTTGTATGGTAGCTATATAATATAGTCGTCCGATTCTTATGAAATTTTCAGCAAAATTCTGCAAAAATATAAAATACTAGTATCTCAAAGTAGAACAAATTATGTTGAAAACTGACAAAGCTATAATTTTTTTTCTGAAAATTTCACGACCGTTCCTATGGCAGCTATATGATATAAAAGTCCGATTTTTATCAAATTAAATTTAAAAATCTGAAACAATATAGAAAGCTCATAACCGAGAGTTGATCAAGATATGTTAAAAAATAGTAAAGTTATGATTTTTTTTCAACAAATTTACGGATCGTTTGTATGGCAGCTATATGATATAGTTGACCGATCCGCCTCGTTCCGACTTATGTACGAGTGAGAATATATAGAAGACTATCTGCAAAGTTTCATTCAGATAGCTTTAAAACTGAGGGACTAGTTCGCGTATAGTCGGACAGACGGACAGACGGACAGACGGACAGACGGACATGGCTAGATCGACTCGGCTGTTGATGCTGATCAAGAATATATATACTTTATAGGGTCGGAGATGACTCCTTCACTGCGTTGAAAACTTCTGACTGAAATTATAATACCCTGCAAGGGTATAATAGTACAAACAGAAGGCAACTAAGCCAAATTAAATACTAAATTGTAACACGACAGACGAATGTAGTAACTGGCCCTAATTCCGACCTTTGCATGTCCCAGGAACTCTCTGAAAAAGAAACCTAGAAGGCAATCAAATTGCGGGAAAACATGGAAAATAACTGCAGTGAGGCAGGCTTTCGAGTGGAAATGAGTTTTGCATGCAACACGCTCCAGTGTCGCGGCTTCATGGAAAAAAATGAAAAAAAAAAAACTAGGAAGAATTAATTATAACCGACCGGCACACGTTTATGGTCGGAAGTGTAGAGCTGTTTTCAAGTTAAAGGAATTCCAACTAACTTAACTGATTAGTTAATAAGTCACACTATTCCCCTATTTCGTATCTGTGCGAGTTTGGAGAATTAGTCAAAACACCTACAGATTACCTTGTCAACTTGATTTGAACAATAATTCATAGTGATGACAGGATTTTAAATGGTACTTATGACTATAGTTGGAAAAAGTAACTAGTTTATAGCTTGTACTTAAAATAGGTTATATTTTTGTTAGAGGATTTTCTGCCTATTCAAAGTAACCATATGAAGTCTCTTTATAGCTTTATAATTTCTAGAATTTAATCAATTATTTATATATACTCCAAATTAAATAGATATGTATTTTCTACTGAGGTACAAAGGTACAAAACCTTACTTATTTTTACTTATTATGAGTACCCTGACATCTCTGATAGTTCCCTGCCACTTGACTGTTGCCAAACAATTTATAACTTTCTGCCCCTCATCATTTGCACATTTTTTGGTTTTATGGTTGGGAAAGCCTTAAAAAAATTAAATAAAATGCATGCATTACGCAGGGAAAAAGTTTAACCGACAAACTCACACACATACATACGAACTCGCCGATTTTCCCAGCTGCAAGGGCGGGAAAACTAGCAACTGTAGTTACAATAAATACATATGCAGGACGACTCTGCCGACTCTGTCGCTGGCATTATAGAAATCCCGTTAAACCCACTTAATTCAATAAAACACCTTTCACACACTTTGCGCCAAAGCCGACAACAAACTATAAAGCTACGAGTGTGTGAGTGTGTGTAGAGTGTGTGGGGTGTGCGAAATGCGGGGCGGCGCTTGAGAGCGTGCGCCAAAAGCTACTTCACGGCGGCAATTTACGTTTAAAGTTGCTTAAAGTTGCTAACGACAAAAGTTATAATTGCATAACGTGTGTGTGTATATGTACGGGTCCCCGGCTTTTAGTGTGTGTCGCCCCCACTCACACACTTAAACGGAGTGCAACACACACTCGCAACTGCACCAGGAAAAAATTATACATGTTTAAGTACTTAGTTTGAGCATAAAACTTGAAGATCATAAAGGGATTTGCAGGGTCTAGGCTTAGGTTTTAAGTGGGATTTTTAAAGCCTCCTTTTCAGGACATTGCACTTTTCATGACCATTTCATGCCTATTTCACGGGTTTTTTCATGCCCCTAAGTAATCAATTGTTCCGGCTTTCTTTTGAGATTAGGGCTGATCATTAATTTTATAAACTTTACGTTAAAGTTTTATTTTTCTGTTTCTAGCCTCTTTCGCATGCCTTTTTTAATGCCGAATTCATGCCTTTTTCATATCTTACTCCTTCAAGTTTCCTTGTCCATCCTTGACTAACCGCAGCTCTTTTTGAGGCATATGTATATCCATCTCTATAACTTCTTTCTCTCAGATTTGATGTGAATACTTTTCGCTCTCTTGACTTTTTTTGGACAGTGTAAAATCGCAGCTAAAACGACGCTGCGCTGCTTCCTTGGCTCCGAATTCGTATGCGAGGCAGCATATGGCAGTCGGAAATGAAACGTAAATCAAATAAGTAAGAAGCGTAAATGCTGCGCGCACACACACCCAGCTACACACACACACTCCTGGCTACACACAGCCAAAGTACAAGTGTATTGTCATTAGCGACATAACACACACGGAGGAGGGCAGAGGACAGGGGAGGAGAGCCTGCGATGAATCCGAGACGCTGCTCTTCTCAAATTGAAAAGTTTTGAAGTGCATTTTTCATGAAAGTGGCAGCGATTCGAAAGGAAGGCGAAGGAAATTGTTCATATTATAAAATAAAAGCGGAAAAGTGTTGCGAGCAGGGCAATGACGGAAGGGAAACTACATCTACAGGCAGGGGGCGACGCATGTCCTTGGACTACGCCCAACGCCCACAGCCCACTTCCCCCGATGATTTTCCAACTGTCAGTCAGCGGCAGGTTCGGAAAAAATGTCAACGGCACTGCGGGGAGGCGTGGCCAGGCTGTCTGTCTGTCGTTTCTTTCCATTTTCCCCCATTTTCATTACGTTGAAATGCGTTTCGTTGAATTAGAAACATTTCATTTTCGCTGCTACTTCCTATTTCCCGTTTGCTTCTCCTTCGCGCCCGAGTTGTCTGCGATTTCTTCCATTTTCCGAGGCGTTTCCCAGAAGGTGTTGGAAATGTTTTATGTCTTAATAGCTTTTCGCAGGCACACACATTCCAGTTCAAAGCCAGAAAAAAAGGGGAGTACCGCTCTGCTTTAATGGGTTAACGAGTTTTGCCCCTTTTAACCTTTCCCGTCTTTTTTTTTTATTGAAAAATCCTCAATTAACGCCGCGGGAGTTGTGAAATTTGATTTCGTCTAGGAAGAGCTTGAACTGGTCTTAATTGAGTTTTAGCTTAACATAATTAAGGCAAGTTTATTATTTTTTATTCTAAACGAATTTACAATTTATGTTAATTTATTTTTTTTAATTATAAGAACTTGCTTTTTGCAAGCAAGCTACATAATTCACACAATTGACTGTATCTTTCATAAATACACAACCGAAATTTGTCAATCTTAAAGTAAATGAAATTAAGTGAATAAAATGAAGCGCAAATAAGGCACCCAAAACCCCATACAAAACCCCGAAAACCGAAATGAAAATGAGACCAAGCAAAACATAATTTCAATTTCCGCTGCAATTATTTGTGGGCTCGCCGGCTGCCGCCTCTTCATTGTTGTCATTTTGTCAGCAGCTTAAATAATTAAAATTATACAAGGGGCGGTCACCGCCCACATTAACATTCTCTGATTTAGTCGCCGACTGACCAGGACTAGCACAACATTTTCATAATATATGACAACAGCATTACAAAGGGCCGCAAATTTTCAATTTTCCAGCGACCAGCGAGGATTTGATGGGGGCGTCCGCCGAAAAATTTGCGCATGAAAAATTCAGTTGGATAAATCCGAGATATTGTCGTTCAATGTGAATTATTACCGCCAGCAGGCAAATGATATCTATACATCAATGCAGTGAGAGGAAAAGTAAGGTCTAGTTGAGCAGATCTTTAAAATACAATATAAAGCAAGGACTTTTTTAAGGTCCTAACTAATATTCATTTCAGAAATCTCACCGTAAGATGCTACCAGATTACTTCCAAATAATTTATCTTAACAAGAAAAACTCCATACAAAAATATATAAAAATTTTCCCATAACTTATTCTCTGTGTGCATAAGCCCTTTTAGCCGCCATTCTGTCAACGGCATTCAGTGGGCCTGTCACTCTTAACGGGGCTAAAAACATTGAGGGTCAATAAAACGGTTGGAAAACACTTTCCCGACTTTAATGCTCCACGGCTGTGTGAGTTCGGGGAGGTTGGGAAAGAGGGATGGAGTGAAAACGGCATGATTCCGTCGCTCATATCAGTCATCTAACCATTTAGATAGGCCATGGAGCAGCTATCGAGCTTTGAGCCATCGATGCGTGGTCGTTAGGAACTGGCTTTCCCCTGAAATTTGTCAGTTTTCCTGTCGAAGAAGAAGATTGCGATATTGTCTGCCTCCGTGCCTCTCGGTTGTATCTTAATGAAGTATCGATTTCCCTGGCCTCGTCGACGATTTCTCGATTTCATGTGCCCTGCGGTGGAGAGAATTCCTTCGAGTCATGTAAATCACTTATTACATTTTCGCTTTCCGTTTGCGTTTGCCTTACCCCAGGACTGCGACTTCCTTTTTCTGGCTTTCTGTTCCCTCGTTCTGCTTGTTGATGCACAAAAATGGCTTGCAGAGGCGAGCAACTCCCCCAGAGGCGGCGGGGCTGTGGAATCTCGGAACTTAATCTCAAATTAGTTTTAAGCCGTAACGGAATTTGACTAACTGAATTGTCATAATGGCAAATAACAACGGAAATAATGGCCGGAATAAAAACGAAACCAATCTAAATGCAAGTGAGGCGGTAGGAGTGAGTCGGTGAGTGAGCAAAAGCTCAACGCACAGCGTGTCCTTTTTGCTTTCGCACTGTAAGCGGTGGCGTATACGTGATGACTTTGCAAATGGCATGCCAAAGGATGTTTGTGTGTGGTGCGTCTGGGGGAAGGGGAAGTTGTATCGTAATCATATTGAAAGCCCACATCATAAAAAGTATTGGATGCTTTATTCGCATTAGTGCGTCGGTCCGATTCGATAAGGGATAATAATTTGTTGGCTGCTAATGCCAAAGCAATTTCCCCCACACCCCGGAGTCCTTCCAGGCAGAACTCCTCCGGCAAAGTGTGTGTCCATTAATTATGACGCAGCCTGCAAATGGAATATATATACTCATAGTTCCCTTAAGTGAGCTATACTTGGCGGCGTATTTTTAGCCAGAAAAATGTACTATATATATAAAGATATGAATATGCATGAGCCCAAGCGCTGATGGAGCGATTAAAACGCTGTCTGTCGGGCTCTATCCCGCTCTCTCCCTCGACTTTCGTTACTTTTTCCTTTGCGGCTTTTATTTTTTTACGCCGGCGCTCTTTTTTTTACGGTTCCACTCTGTCAGGCACTTAAACAAATGAAGCTGTCGCCGTCGCGTTATTTATTAGCCAAGCTGGTAAAAATGTTCAGCCTCAAATGCTTTTTTATTAATTTGCATTGCGGCCAACTTACACACTCACATAGAAGTGGCCGGAAAGAAAGGAAGTGCACGTGGCGAAAAAGGAGCAGGATCAGGAATTCCACAGAAGTTGTTTGTTGCTAAAGAGTATGCTTTAAAAAATATTATTCACTAAATAAAAATAAAAAAGAATAAGTCTGAATAAATGTTCTCGAAGGAAGCACTTTAAAGTTAATTTAAAATAAATAAAATATTTAAAAAGGGAAGACTTCCTCTTAAAAACTTGAAATATATATTAAGATGTCACATACGCCTTAGGATATTATTTTAGTTTACCTTTTAAAGCATTTTCAGATCTCTTTAATAATTTAAATTATTTAATTTTTTTATTTATCTAAAACTTTTTCTTTTGATCTTAAAAAATTCCTATAAATTTTTCTCTTCCTGCACCGCCGCCATCTCGCTTAGTGACTGCAATCTGAGCCTGCAACGTGGCTTATTTGTCTGGCCAAAATGGCTGCTCGTCTTCGCTGCCACCCCCATCCCTCTACCGCCGCTGTTCCCTCCCAGCATTCCCTCTGACAGACTCTTTATCGTATGTTAAAGTCAGCGCACACAAAATTTTTAAGTGGTTTTGCCGAAAGTTTTCGAGAGTGGAGTTCGAGAGCCTTCAGCTTGGCTTTTGTTTAAAATGTTCCGGCTTTTTAAGCGCCACGCTGGGCTCACTAAGTGGGCGTGGCCAGTCGCATATATATATATATATATATATATATATGTATCTGAGGATATATAGTGGCAGAACCTCCCTCTCACACACACACATGGCTGGCTGGCACGCTAATTCGCAGCGGGTGACAAAGTAAATTATGATATTCGCTTCCCGACTAACAGACTGCGTGCACTTCCTGCCACGTCTAGTTGTACCTTGTAAAAAATTACGGGTATATCGAAATCTGACCTAGTTGCTGGGATATAATTTTAAATTATTCTAGCAGATAGATTTATTTATATTTTTATTCGATTTTATTTGCGTAAGTTAAGCACGTCAAAACAACCTTAATGAAGAAAAGGACTTATTACTTTTTAAAAATCAAATACAGTTGACATAAAAATGAATCTAACTGATTAGATAATAAGCATCATTATTAACTTGTTAACGTTTTTCTCAAAAATGACTTATTTCACATTTTTATTTTTATGAGCCCCGAACCGCCTTAAAAATATATTTAAGACTTTAATTATTAAATTATACCTCTTAAAATAAACTTACTATTTTTAAATTCTACATGCCATGTGGGATATGTTTTCTCTTATACATATTTTCCCTAAACACCAAATTGTTAACGTTATTTTCATTTCTCCGTATATTATATTCAATATTCATTTTACAACAATACATTATTTTAATAATTTTCAACCTAAAGCGAATATCTTTCAGCGACTACTAGGCATCCGATCGTCTAGACACCTATCTCCGCCATACTTTCTTATTTCCCCCACTTTTTCCTTTTCCTCATTTCCCTGCAAATTTTCCGGCGGCCAGCAGCGTCGGCGGCGGACAGGTTCAACGGGATTTCCATTATGCTTGGTCGGTTGGTTCGGCAGGGTTTTGTCCGGGATTGGAATTGAGATTGGGTCTGCGTCACCATCTCTGCCTCTGTCTCCATCTCCGGTTGGTTTTTCGGGCCGTGATTTGTTGCACGGCCAATGTCGCGCCCCCGCGATGAGCACTCGGAACTTTGCGTATCTGTTTTTGAGCTTCTTAATGGAAAGTTCTCGCTCGAAATTTACGATTGGGGGTCTACGCGGTCTACGGTGCGCATTTTCCATGCCCCTGCAGCGGCGGCGTCATGTGAAGATAAGCCGGGAAATAGTAGGAACTGCAGCTGAAGCTGATGCTGAACTCTGGAAGCTTGCTTTAAGCGAATTAGTTAAAGTTCTCCGCTGTTAGTTGTCGAAGGACCGGACCCAGTGGTTGTCACGTCGTTTACAGTTCTCGTCCTGATCTTTGTTTGCATTCCATCAAGGCTTTTGTTTGTCCTGCGGCGTTTCTGGGAAGTCGGGAGGTAAATTAACTACTAGGGGAAGTTCGAATTTCAATGAATATTTACACACAAAATAAAAATGGGAAGTCGAAGGAAATATTGAATACAGGTTGTACTTTCTTTGGTCTTCTGACTTTATTTAAATATTATTTAGTGAAGAATTTTGTTGTCAGATTTTAAGTTAGTTTTATTTATAGATAAAATCTAGACAAATAATTTAATATAAACCCCAAGATAGTCCCGCATCATTTTTGCAGATTTTCAAAACCATTATTCTTGTCTCTCAGGAACATATCCCGCCTCAAAGATTTATGATTTTCCCAGCGCACAACTACTACTCGGAAACTGCCTTTGTTTATCCCCCTTGCTGGGAAATCTACTGGCCAAGAAAGGTCCGCACATTTTCGTGCAAACTTTGTTAACTATTTAAGACATAATTTAGCAAATTATTTTCTTCCATCCTGCTGCTGCCGAGGAGGGTTCAAGGCGGCTCATAAGTAAATATTATGCAAATGAGGGCCTGGGGACCATACCCCTAGCCTTAGCCCACCTGCGCCCGCGCTTAGCCCCACTTCCAGCTGAGGCTTAGCTGCAGCGAAAGTTACTCTTCCCTTGCTCCTCTTTTTTTTTTTATTCGCTGGAGCAGCTGGCTTGGCGCCATGTCCTTGCCATGGCTGTTAGTTTTTTAATCCTTTGCAGTTATTAATTTAATCGCACAGCTGCATTTCAGTAGCAGGCGGGGCAGGCGGGCCTGGGAAAATCTGACGGAGAGGCAGCGGGAAAAGTTAGTGGCAACTTTTTGGCTGCCAGCCGTGACAGTCAGTCCTGCCTGCCTGCCTGGCTTGACAAACGCTTGACACATAAATCCGACGTTGGCTTTAATTAGTCAGTGGATTTGTTGTCAAAAAGTTGTAACACTTTCGCTTAAATTATTCATGTAGCCGCTGCCGCTGAGCCGCGTCCAAGGCCACCGCCAAATAGGTAAATCCGCGCAGTTAATGGCGTTTAATGCCATAAATTATCCAAGCCGGGACTCCACTCCAAACCCATTAAACCCTGCTTACAATTAGATACGGAACTATTTGTTTACCTTTTCCGGAATTATCATCGATAGGCAGCAGTTCGTGGATGCTGGGAAAGCGAGTGAAATTATCTTTAAACTTAGGAAAAACAACAGGAACAGGGAAAGGAATTTTAAGGAGCTTTTAAACCGAAATTAAACTTCTTATTCTTCTTCGTTTTAAGCAGATTTAATTTATGTGACGAGGTTCTAGCCTCCAAGTAGCATTTGATTGCTTTTTGAGTGGACTATTTCGAGAGCTACGCCTGCCAGCAGCTCAAAGCTTGTTATTGAATATTAATCCTGAAATTATCTTCGATTGGCATAAATTAATATACGTGGCTTCAAAACAGTAAACCTATCTTCCAATTTTCGTTAAGTCTAAATTGAGTCAGGCTAAATTCTGCAGAGAAGGAAAAATCTCTATAAGAAATAATATATTATAATTAATATTTTTTAAGTGAAGCCTGATTAAAAATTTTCAGCAAAGCCTTAAAAATATTTTAGTTGCACAATTTTTTCAGCCTTTTCTCGCTCTCAATTTCAACAGTTTTCTTAATTGTTTTTCCCGCAAAACAGTTAACAAATTTAAAATTACAAAATATATCTCTCAAAATCAATGTCTTACATAATTTTTCCCGCATTTTCTCTCTCTGCCTAACTTTTTATTTGATTGTTTTCCCCTGCAAAAACGAACAAACAGACAGACCTACAGACAGACAGTCTTATGGCCGCATTATGCTTTAACTGATTTTCGCATTTGAATGATTTATGCTTGCCACCAGACTCATTCGCATTTATTTGAGCCGCTTCACCTGCCGGGCCAACGCCTTTGGGAGCCCTTGTCCTCTGCCGCTTGCTCGTTTTTCATAATTTTGCATGTGATTTGCGCTTGTTTTTAATATTTTCCCAGATTTCCAGGGGGCTCGGTGTCTGTGTGTTTTTGCCAATCGATAATCAAATGCGTGTGAAATACGCCTCAATGGCATATGTTGTAGGACATAAATTTATCAACAGGTTAACAAGTGACTTACAGGGCTCGAGAGGAGGCAAAAAAATCGCATGTTCATTCATTTATGGCTTGACTTTTCATGAAATTTTACAAGCTAACAGAATCATTTTACGCATCATTAACGTTTTTGTATTTCATATGCAAATTTCGCCTAGTCCTGGCCTGGTCCTCCTCCCGTCTTGCGGATCCTTCCAAGACCGAACGTCTGACAGACGTCCGAGCGTCCAAACAAAGTCAAACTTTGGCAATTTTCGGGAGCGGGTGGATGGGTGTATGTGTGTGTGACCGCTCCATTAGTGAGGTTCACTGCACATCACAAGGGGTGAGGGTCCTGGCAGGACCACCAAGCCCACATTGGCCACATTATGTGCACGCAATGAGCCTTGAAATTTAGTTTTTGGTTAGTTTCAAAAGGGTCAGAGAGTCGGGATTTCTCTGTCTCTGCGGCCGACACTTTTCGGTGAAGTTTCCTACTCCCTCTCCTTCTGCTTTTCTTTTTTTTCTGCTTTGCATAAGTGGCCGTGACAGGGACCACCTCTCATTACGGCCAAATAATCGTAAATTGCAGCCGACTTACGCTGCATTGGCCATTTAAAGAGCCATTAATTAATCGCAATTAAAGTGATTTTCTTTTGCATTTCTGTGCCTTTGGGGCCTCGCCTCGCACGGAGGCTCCTTTTGTTGTGGTCGCCACTGATTGGGCCTTAAATTGCCGCAATCGCCGCGATAATGAGCCGTAATGCATAATTATTGCAAGCTGCTCGGCCGCCTCTCTCCTGGCCATTGGAAATCACACAGAAAGTCTTGGTCCCACTTGAGCCCCACTTGTATACTTATGTTTGGTAATTAACAACGCACAGTGCTCTGCATATATGGAGACGCTCTCATCAATCGTTATAATCGGGGCAACTCGTTAAATATATTTGAACAGTCACCAGATCCGGCTGCGATTGTCTGTCAGTGCGATGGATCTCCATGCTTCAGGCCACAAAGGCTAAAAACAAATTTCCAAATATTCAAACAGGCACTGGAAGAAATTAGGGACTATTAATTTTTGCTATGTGTATTTGTATTAATAGGTTTTAATAAGTTTTAATTAGTTTAATTCTAATGATTTTGGATGAAAATATTTTTGGCAATGTAGGTGATCAACCAAAAAATCAGTGGGGAATTATAAGGCGTATATATATTATTTAAATAATATTGCATAGGAAAACTCTCATATCAGGTATTTAATGCACTTTTAATATAAACTCAATATTTTTAAAGCTTTCATTTAGTTCAACTTATGTATTAAGAAAATTAATCAATTTTAATTTTACGAAAAAGTTGGGAACTGTACAACAAATGCTTACCACATAGTAGAAATTCGATTTTTGAGATATTAATTGTCTCAAAATATTATTAATTTTAAATTATGTACTTAGAGCATATATCAAATAAATTCTCATTTGTGTATTACTTCAACAAAAGTAATATTTTTGAACAATTTGTTTTTTGTGATAATTTTTTTTTTTTTAGAAATAAACTAAACAATAATGTGAATTATAATTTTAGAAAATATTTTTTCTCAGTGCACGCCGACACACAGATTGGGATGTATGGTAAACAGATGTTCAAGTTCGAGTGTCGAACGTGTGCGTGTGTGTGTGTGCGGTGTCGGTGAGGCGATAAGTGACATTTGAGTGAAAGCTTTGGCTCAGCGGCAGTGTGAACGTGTTGGAAGATGTGTGTGCCTGTGTGTGGGAGTGTGCCAGCGTGGCGTGTGTGTGTGTAAGTACCAGTGTGTATGTGTGTGTGTGAGGAGCGCGCTTTGGCAAGCCAACAAATATTTATCTATGCCAGTGGCCATTTAGCCAGAGCCTGCCAATAAAATTGCCATTTCTGTCATTGTCAGCTTAACGGCAAACTGAGCAACAGACAATTGCACGAGTGTGTGTGTGTGTGCGTCACTTAAGTAGTTGTGTGTGTGTATGTGTGTGCGTGTCGCTTTGACAATTGATTAAATATGTGAAGTGTGCGCAATTATGTCAATTAAATGGAAATTACTTTATACCTCGGCCAATGCTCTTTTGTGCCTGACAAATCACACGGAGACACAAAACGTGTTTTATGGCCGAAATTAACTGATGCATAAAGTGAATAATGAGCGGCTCGACTGGATATCCTCTATCCTTCCCACTCTCTGCAGAGAAACACGAAAATAATTGGCCTCGCCCCCCCTGCCACGCCATATGCTGTTGTCACCTGGCAACCGAAAAGTGTTTTGGCCAAAATGCATAATTCATTAGCTGCAGCAGCTCGAATTAATTGGCAGACAAACAAAAGGTGTTTGTGATGGAGTTAAGGATATGCGGGAATGCCAATTTATAAATAATAATATAAAGATTGAAATAATCAATAAATATATGTAGAACATGTGATTATTGATGGGGAATTGAGGAATGAAATTATTGACCATTTGCTTGATAAATGTTGTCTGTAAGAGAGAAAATAAAGCATAAAGAAAGTTGTTTTAGTTAAATAGTTAAATATAATATTATACAAATAGGAAATATATACAATTTTCGTACAAATCTATTGAAAACATATTTCAATTTGAAATGTTCTGCAATGCAAGGATAAGAACAGAAACAAAGGAAAAGTAGCTTAAACCTTTAAAAATGTTAAATAAGTTACAACAAATACAAATATATTCATTTAAGATAAATAATTGCAGTTATATATATTTTTGTATTTTTGAGCGGAAATTCTTGAAATAACTAATTATATTAGCTTTCTTTTCGCTGTCTTGTAACAATAAAAGGATATTCCTTTTTCCCAAAATTATCCTTAATAACTGATTTAGACTTGGGTTTTTATATAAATTTATATAATGTTTGTAATTTCCCATACCAGCCAAGGCCAAAACAATTAACAGAACCCAAAAGTGGCGGAAATCAAGGCTCGTTTGCATGGTCAGCTGGCTTAGGAACAGATTCTGCTGCAGATACGGTTACATGGCACGGTTGTCCTGGCTAGCTCCTGGCTTCACTATATCCCATTCCAATTCCCATTCCCCCGCTGCCTGCTCGGCTCTTCCAGCTACATGGAGTCCTGGCCCAAAGCGCGTGTGTTAATGGCAAAACGTTTAATGTTTCTGGTCACGTAATAAATCCAAATCTGTGCTCTGCGCTGTGCACGCTGTCACTTCCGTTTTATGATTTAATTTGTAATTTACTCCGAGGGCTGCTCCGCCCAGTCCTTGTTGATCTTTTCTTCTCCCTCTTTTTCTTTTTGGCAGTTAGTTGAGTTGATGTTGTTATTTTTGACAACGATACCTGAGGGCATATGCTCGGCCCGGAGCCTGGAGGAGGCCTGGAAATATGTTTCGCTGCCATTTCGATTATGGCGAATAGTTAACTTTTCGGCAGCAAACGCTGTATGGGGAGCAATTTCCGCTCCGGCTCCGACTCCGACTCCGGGAGGATACAGATGATGGATACGAGACAGAATCCTGTTTGACTGACTGCCACTTAAAAGCGCCCTGAGAAGTAATAATCAATCCCCGTCTCCAATCATCGCCGTTGTCCAATCAAGCTGGCCTTAACAATCCCTGGAAAAATGCTTTTCGGGGGCCACTAACAAGCAGGCGGGAAAATATGGTTGCCATATCAGCATAAGCCATCCTTTTTCACGGTCCACAACTACCGAATATGTCCTTTTGCGATGCCACTCATTGGGAGTCGCCAGAGGGATGTTTACTACACATTAAAATAATAGTGATTGCAATCAAAAAATATTTTATAAACAGGAGAACGGGGCTCCAAACATTTCTCTTTACATTTTGCTTATTCAGAAATATATATATTTTCCCTCTTTACCATTTGAAAATCTTTAAATAGGTTTAAACACACCCTTTCTCTTCTTTCTGTGCATCCAAACTGTCAACCAGGCAACCAATCCCCCGGAACTTTTCCTTTTTTTCTCCCCCCAACTTGATCCTTTGCCTGACTTTTGCTTTAAATTAACACCTCTGGGAGGCGGTTTGACTTTTATGGTCTACTATTTTGCATATCCCAGCCCCACAAATTGTATATGGAAAATCATTACACTCACACACATGCCTTGCTTAGCGAAGAAATAGGCCGGGCTCCTTTGGAGCAAGCCTCTAGCAATTCATTTTTCGTCCTTTCTCAGTCCGTCCCCCTCCGTCGAGTTCTCCTCTTCAAAGAGAAATTACCTTTTTTCGCGTTACCAGGCCACGCCCACGCCCACAAGGCAGTAAAAGTGTTTCAGCTCAGAGCCGAGGGGAACTTGACTTGGGTATGCGGAAAATCAGGAGGCTTTTCCCGGGAGCAGAAGAGGGGGTGGGCAGCGGTCCTTGGTGCTGATGGCGAAACTATCTTTTCACGCTTTGCAAGCTGGAAAATTTCAACATTTTTAGGCACGTTTGGTCTGGCAATGCACCTCGTCGCCGGTGGTCCCTTCGCCTTTCATTGCCCCCAGACTCGTCAGAGCTGTCAACGCCTCGATGCGTTTATGCCCCCTCTGCATGTGAGTGCACTGAGAGAAAATTGGTGAAACCAGTTGAATTTTAGAGAGAAAAAAATCTGAACTAACTTGGAAACTATAAATAAAGTACAATCAAATTCGAGCAAAGCTTGTGAAGTAATCAAATTTGAACTTAATTGATATTCTGTTTTTTCAATGCAAGAACCGGTTCCAAATATCATAAATACTTGTTCTTGGAGATTATTATAAGATTCTTGCATTAAAACATATACTAATGTATGCACTTTAGACTCAAGTATTTAAACCCATTAAAGCTACCAGAAAATGTATTTTAAATAATTTTAACTATTCTTGTAAAATGAAGAACTTAGTAAAACCTTTAAAATATTTCCTTCTATATTCTTATATTCCAAAATATTTTATTGAGCTGTTAAAAGTTGACTAGCACCAGAAAAAACATGAAAATAAAATTCTTTATTTAAAGATTTTCCCAAAAAACAATCCTTTAAATTATTAATAAATAAAAAAAAACTAATTAAATACTACTTAAGCTGGATCAAATAACGAAGTTTTAAGGCTTATCAAAATCCTTTACTTTTCGTTAGGTGTGAGTGGGAATGCGAGGACCGAGGATATACATTTTTCTAACGCCAATTGCTTTCAACACCTCTCTGGACGGAGCTGGGGCCGGATCGGAACATGCAAAGTTGCTTTGCCTTCATCTTTTGCCAGGCTCGACTCCTTTTCTCCGGTGTTTGTTGTTGCTGTTGTCGGCGGGGTGGCCGACAAAAGCCGTCGAAAGGATGTCGGTCGGTGGACGATGGTCGATGGGTAGATGGTCGATGCATGAGCTCCATTCGCACTCGTATCTCGGCCAGCCAGTCCGTCGTCCGTCGTCCGTCGTCCGTCGTCCTTCGTCCCACATCCTGACATATTGCAAGTGCCTCAATGGGCAGTGAGCTGCGATTATGTGTGCAACAAACACACACACGCACGCTGATTGCATGTCCTGGCCGCTATCAGTCTGTGTGTGTGTGTGGCGGCGCTTCCGTTGCCTTTCACCAAACGGAAGTTAGGCGCCCTAAACGATTTGCTTGTTTCGTGTCCCTGAAATATTCAAGCCTTCGCAGGAGGCACTACTATCTCCAAGCTGCAACTCCGATTCACTTAAGAATTAAGAGATATTTCGGCAATGAGTTGGCTGGCTTACTTTTTGAAATACGGCTTTGGCTTTGCATACAAATGGGAGGCTTCATTGATAATGCACAAGAAGAAATTAATTTTGGGGAGTTTTTAGCTTGCAAGATGTATATATAGTTTTATTTATTTTTTATAGTCTTACTAATTTATTTCATATATTTTTCTTACAGATTTAACTACAACAAATGGGTGAGTCTTGAGAAGTAATATATAAAATATAAAACATATAATATAAAATGTTTAGAAAACTTTAAAATTAACACAAGTTGATTCTGCTGCAACGGTCTTTATTTTCTTTTTTATTTTAGTTTCTAAAAATATGACTTTTTAAAAATTGTTTTTAAGGTCAAAAAGAAAGGTTACAATTGTTGAAAGCTGTAAAAGTTTTCCCATGTGTCTCCCCTTTTCTCTATCTGTAGTCTAAACTTAGGCGTGGCCCAGCTATTTGTAACCATTTAGTTTACTTAATTTGGCGTGTAAAGTGCTGTGGTCTGGTGGAGTATACAAGAGGAATCCCCTCCCACTCGCTCCTCAAGTAGATGAATGTTTGTTTGTGTTATTAATGTCGCTGGCTGAAAGTCCAGGAAAGTATGCAACGCAGCTGGCCAAGGGCTATTTTATTGCATTGTCAATTTAATGGTGTGGAAATGCTTTACGAAGAAAAGCTGCTTCACTTCGGCTTCGTCCTGCTCCGACTCCTGCTTCTGCTGCCACTCAAACACTCTCGCACATCTCGCAGATGGCCAGCAGTTCGATGCTTCCTTGCAGGACTCGGACCTCGAACCCCGAGCCTCGAACCTCGGACTCGAGTGAAATAAGGCCAGGCGCTTAATGCCTGCACAATATTTATTGCCATGTTTCATATTTCTATATACGTAGCCTCCTCCCATATTTCCTCCTTTTTTTGACTTTGTTGCATGGCTACAAAGCAGCCTCCGACTCTGACTCCGACTCTAGTTCTGATTCCCCGGGCTGAGCCTGCATTGTTTTGTTTTGTACTTTGGCTGCTTGTTGCTGCCGCTACTGCTGCTGCTGCTGCTGCTGTGTCAAGCGATTTGTAAAACGCCAGGCTGCAGGACGAAGGACCTCGAACGAAAAACATTGAGGCTGAGCTGCTGCCCAGCCGTTGCCAGTACAAGAGATAAACGGAAATTATTAAAGTGCTCTGCCAGATTTATGAAAATGTATTCGTGTTTCCGTTAGCTTACCCCGGCAGTGCATATTGAAATTGTTGAAAACCAAGCCCTTTCTCTTTATTTTTCCTTTTTCCCCACATCAACTATTAGTTGGGCTTTTAATAAAATAACCCCTTTGAAAAAATAGAGCCTAGTAAGTCGGGGAATATCTTGAACGGACAGCTTTAAAATGTTATAAACACAAAAGGCCCTTTTAGCTGCGATTTATTCGAATAGAATGGGATTGTTACTTATTTGAATTTGCTGAAAACACTGAAAGAAATGTTATATTTAGGGAAAGTAATGGTCTAAAAAATAACAACGGTTTTTAAAGTATTCATCGCTAATAATTTAAAAACACAGTACTATGGTCACCGAAAATAGTGCATATGTTCCCTATTCGATCAGGCATTGGCTTTATCATTTATTAAGCCCATAAAAGTGCGCGTATATAGGCGCCAGAGGAGTGGCAGTAGGGTCCTTGGCATAAATCATTTTCATAAATAAGTTTATGTACAGGCTGCAGCTGGAGGGGACATAATTTAATCGAAGGCAATAAATTGGCATTTAAATGTAATAAAGACGTGGAAAATAATTACAGTCGAGAGAAGAGCCCGCGCTTTCATTACTTAATGCCACCGGAAATGCCCTCACCTCACCTCAGCTATCTCTCTCTCTATTATTCTGGCAATTTATGTACAACTTTTGGTGCAGAATTATGCACATATTTTTTCGTCAGACTTCATTTCGTGTGGCCCGTTGGCTTTGGGCGCTTTCGACGCTCTCTCGGCTCCCGGCTCTTGGCCTTTGTCGAATTGTTATGGCCGGCGAATGACAGTTAAGTGACATTTAACGGTTAATAAGCCTGACAGATTTACAACTGTCAGCGACGTTTAAAAATAATGAACATCAGCAGGACATGGCAGGGCAGAGACGGACAGAGGAAAATAGCCGAAGCGATTTGGCCAAATTGACTGCGCAAAGTGAATTATTAATGTCATGTGGGGGCTCGGGCTCAGACTCAGACAGACTGAGACTGGGAAAATGGTCGAAATAGTAGAGGAAAAGCCCATCGGCCCGGCACTAAATGTGCGTCTATTTAGTTCCAAGTGCTGAAAATTTACTGTGCGTATTAAATAAATGCGATTTTCCGGCACGTGAACCGAGGAACTAGGCCCAAAAATAAAAACAGGACAGAAATACACGAGAAAAGCAAGAAAAGCCAGGGGAAACTTAACCAAAACAAAACACAACCAGGCGGAACACACACAACACAAACAGGGAATAAGACAGCGGCAAGGACAACGCTCATAAAACATAAATTTAATTTATGTGCAATTTTAGCAAGTCGTATAAATTTTCCCCGAAGGGTGAGGGGAAGCTAGGGGACAGGAAAAAAGACAAACCAGCTGGGCAGCCAAGTGTCCTTGAAAATGTCGCATTGTTGTTCTTATTTATAGCCAAAAGCTGGGGCGCTGAAAGGGTTTTATATTTATTCTGGGGCCATATTTGTTGCATACACGATCCCTCCTTGAATGTTAATGAATTGTTACAAATTCATGGCGATGTGCAGGATAAACTGCCCCAGGACAAGCCCAGAGAGAAGCAAATAGCAAGCAACCGAACCCTGGCTTTGACTGGGCCCTGTTAATAAACTCAATTGCATTTACGGAGGCATTTTTAAATGATATTCTGTTTGCAGCACAAACATGCTTTGGATGCAATTTGCTGCACATTTAATTTGCAATTTTGCCAATGCAAATATGTAATAATAGAGCCGACAGAAGTTGCTCCCTTTTTGTGCTCGTAATTTGCTCAGCAAAAGAAATAAACACACTGCACTGCACCTTGGAGATTTCTAGCTCTGCCCTGAATTTGATTGTCAAACTGGGTTCAACTGTCCGGATTTGTTGGCAAAACTTTCGGCAGGCAGTCGGCAGTCGGCTGGCAGAGTAAACAATTTTCCAGTTGCCAAACTTTAGAATTTGCTTGAGAAAAGAAAACATTTCCTTCTGTGATCGCACAGGATCACAGAACTTTGCCCGAAACTTGTTTCCGAAAACAGGATGCATTAGCCTCGAATGCAGAATTTAATTGCCTCGGCCACAAATCAACATTTTCCTTTGCTTTTACCTAAGGGAAGTGTGGAATTTATGGCATCCTCAGACCGGGCTTCCTTTTTTTTAGCTCCTCCCTCGGTGAGGCCATAAAATCGTTTTGCGGTCAATGAATTCCGTGAAAACGGCCCAGAAAACTGTCGCTCTTTAAAGCGAAATAAGAAATTTATGAAGTTCACAGGCCGACTCGGACTCGGAGGAGTCTCTCTTTCTCTCTCCTGGGCACGTACAGGAATAAGGAAAATCCCAGCAGTTACAATTTTCCAGCTGGCCTTGTTTCTGGGCCAGCATCTAATTCATTTGGGGAAAGTTATTTATTGTATTATTTACCACTTGAGCATTGAAACTTTGTCAATTGTTTGTGTTTGTCTGACCAGAAAGTTTGACTCGGACTTTGAATAATCTTTTCTGGCTTTCAGCACTTTAATGTGGATACGCCACAAAAAAAGTGCCAGGTTTCCGGCATATTTTTTATATAGTCAAATTATTAATATTTAAGGATTGATGGACAGCAAAACAACAGCTGGAAAAAAGCTGACAAGCTGCATATTTTTATGAGATTTTTTCGCCGAATTTAATTGCAATGGAGACAGCAGTTGCAGATTGAGGTTTAATTTGGTCTCGGATTGACAAGTTGTTATCCTGCGAATGCTTTCAGGCTTCTCAGCCATCAAATTATTGTCACAATAAGAGTCATTCCGAGAGGCACATTTTCCATTAACCGAAATTATTTAAATTACCTTACAGCAAATGTAATTAGGCTTTGCTTTGAGTAAACACACAGGCTCGGAAAAATAATGCCAAGAATCCTCGAGAAGCCGCAGACCCACCCCTCAGAGCTGAGACCTTCGACCGCAGCGCATCCTTCGTTATCTGTGAAAAGCCGCAGACCCTTTTCCCCCTCCCCAGCCCGCAATTTTCCCGCATTTCCAGAGTGTTTACCTAGCGAGTGTGATCTGCACTTAATTAATATGATATTCGTAAGCCACTCGGCAGCGTCTTGAGGGGCATCCATAACCTCGCTCGCCGTTGCCCCGGCCAACGCTGGAACGGAAGAGCTATTTTCCTTGTTCCTTGCTAATTAACATATGTAAATGCAAAGGCGAAAAATCAAAACTCGGCGCCATACTTATCAAAGAGGTTACAGCAGCGGCATCGGGCCCTGGGGGTTGTTTGCACTTTGCATTACTTGGCAACTCGTTTCGGGTTTTTTTTTTCGGATAATCGCTGCCAGTGGCTTCCACTCACGTTGTGGCAGTTAAATACTCGCAAGGAGACCATAAAACTCCTTGCAATTCCCAGCGATAGTTAGTAGCCTTCTTCGAGATGGAGAGATTGCGGACGGCGCTTCATATTATTTTATTTTATTTAATTTAATTAAAGTCTCCACACCGCACTGTACAGATAGCGGTGCGTTGACAAACCCACAGCCAGCGGCAGCAGGCTCATTTAAATACAAATAATTTATGAATGCCTCTGCCGAGGCGGGGCACCGACAGCTGCGCCAAGGATTTTCATATTTTTTGCATTTATTTTTAATGCTGGCGCTGCATTTAATGCTTTTTAACTTATTTGCCGTCGCCGCCGCTCTCGTCCATTGTATTCCGCTTTATTCTGACAACATTAAGCAGATTACACATATACTCGCATACCATATATTCGCTGAGATTATTAAAAAGTTAAGAACTTAAAGTGCCGCATAATGAGATGCTATAGCATTTGCATTCATATGCGGCCCGTCATTTAATTAATTTGCCCCGTTCCGCCAACAGTGCGTATGCGCGATGTGGCAATGCTGCGACAGCACCGATCGAACTGCCATTAATTGCCAAGGAGTGTTTCCGCAATTGCCTCAAGCCCTGCGGTGCCACTTAATAACGTTTTCGTTTGTGGCCCAAGGATTGGGGAAATAAGGACCAAGGAGCGGCCAGTCAGCCAACCAGCCAGCCAGTCGACCAGCCAGGACATTCAAGGGCGGCAATCAGCGAACGATTTATTGATGACCAGCCTCGTTGACTCCTGACCTCGCCACCGTCTATGGATTTCAATCAACAGCGAGGCAACCGCAAAATCAGCCACTTAATTGGGGCAACAATAAATAATGCAAGCCCCTTGTGGCATACGCTTCACTTACACAGGATAACAAGAAACTGTTGAATAATATATAATCAGATAGAAACAGTTTTAATAGTCACTACAAGGAATATATATGGAGAGCTTAAATTATGCTGTATCTTGAGGAAAGAACCGTAAAGTTCAATATATTGTTATTTAAGATATCGAAAAATATCACATTTAAAACTAAAATATCATTACATAAATTCTTATGAAATTTTTATATTATCTATTTTTCTGTTTTCGCGATTTTGTTTATCTGCATTGTCAATTTGTCGAACTTACACTTATTTCAACGTTTAACAAGAAAGGAAGCTAACTTCGGCACGCCGAAGTTTGTATACCCTTGCAGATTCCAATTGTATTGATTCTAATCTATCCCAATATAATATAATATGAATTACTTTCATATTCATAAAATTTTACAGTTTTACATTTTTTACAGTTTTAAATTTTTTACAGTTTTACATTTTTTTACCGAACGTTTGTATAGCAGCTATTTGATATAGTCGTCCGATTCTTATGAAATTTACAACAAAATTCTGAAAAAATATGAAATACTAGTATCTAAAAGTTTAAGAAATTATGTTGAAAACTGACAAAGTTATAATTATTTTTTCTACAAATTTCCCGATCGTTCCTATGGCAGCTATATGATATAGTCATCCGATTTTTATGAAATTTAATCTTAAAATCTAAAATAATATATAAAGCTCACAACCAAAAGTTGGTTAAGATATGTTCAAAAACAGTGAAATTAAAATTTTTTTTCTAAAAATTCACGGATCGTTTGTATGGCAGCTATATGATATAGTCGTCCGATCTGGCCCGTTCCGACTTATGTCCGAGTGAGAGTATATAAAAGACTATCTGCAAAGTTTCATTCAGATAGCTTCAAAACTGAGGGACTAGTTTGCGTAGAAACGGACGGACAGACGGACAGACGGACAGACAGACAGACAGACAGACAGACAGACAGACAGACGGACAGACGGACATGGCTAGATCGACTCGGCTGCTGATGCTGATCAAGAATATATATACTTTATAGGGTCGGAGATGACTCCTTCACTGCGTTGCAAACTTCTGACTGAAATTATAATACCCTGCAAGGGTATAAAAATCGATTGATACATCGAATTTCCCGTCAAATATCTACAAAAGAGGCATATGTCGATAGTTTCCGATATGCTTATGGTTTAAAGGAATTTTAACTAAAAATTATGAAAGTCTGCTCTGGCAAAAGGTTAACCGATAATTCTTACTAAAAAATAGTTAACACTTATATGTAGTCCAGTGTGATCACAGAAGCAGAGGCCAAGGGAGAGAGTGGAAAATCGGAAACTGCCGCAACTAGATATTCTCGTATCTTGAAAACTTTATTGACAAAGCACATTTGGGGTTTATCAATCTATATATGACATCTGAGAGCATTTTCGGGGTAAACATATTTGCGGTTAACTGCTGATAGTTTTCTGTGGCCAAAGTTTGCAGGCAACAATCAATTCCGGGCCTGTCGGAATCGTAAAACAAAGGAGAGGCAGAGCAGCAAACAGAAACAAAATAAAACAAGGCACACAAAAAATACAGACGAGGAGAGTGTGGGTTGGGGAGGGGAATAACTACTTAGGCAATTTTCAAGTGATGTCCTTGCCTCAAGTGGGTCGGGTCCTTGCCCCTCTTTTTTTCTTTCTCTATTTTGGTGGCTTGAGTGTGAGTACTTTGTGGTCCATCTGCCAAACGCGTCATTTTCCTCGTTTCATCCCTGGACACTTTCCACTCCCCTTTCCCTCTCTCCTTCTGGGGAGAGTCCCCTCCCCCCCAGTGAAGTAACTAAAACAAACAAAAACAAAAACAAATGGCCATAAAAATGGACAACGGCCAACGCGCTGATAAGCTGCAAATAATTTGTGGAACTGTGTGTGCCATGGGGGTGTGTGTTTATGTGTGTATGTGTGTGTGGCTCAGTGATGACAAAGAAAACAAGAAAATATGCAAAAACCCAAGTATTAAATAAAACAAATTTAAAAAGAAATTTGTTATACAAAATCTAAATTTTTAAGGTATAAAAAGATCTTACGATTTAAAGAGTGAGAGCTTTAGAAAGCATAATCAAGTTGTTAAAAATTCTGTTACTATCATCATATTTACTTTAAAAATAATATTGCTATAAAAATAGCATACCTAAAAATAATTTTATAAATAACACATTAAAATGGCTTAACCTGAAAGTAAATTCTTTATAAAAATTTTTTTTTAAAGTAGCCAGAAATATGTAAATCAAATATTTACAAATTTATTAATCTCTTAAAAAATTCAATATAAATAATTTAAAATCCTAAAATAAATACAACAAAATCTCGCCTCTTATGGCCTAAATCTACCCACAAACACTGACATCTCTGGTGTACTGTCCCTGTGTGTGTGTGTGTGTGTGTGGGAGGGGCGACGATAGCGCCAATTTCAAAGGCGCTTCAAAAACACGCAAACAACAACAACAGCAACAAGAAGGACTTGGCCTGGCCAAGTGCTTTCGTCCGTCTGTCTGGAGGATGGGTGTGTGTGTGTGTGTGTGTGTGAATTAGGGCTTTATGTTATGCCATATCTGTGGACCCATAGACCGCCCAAAGAGCTCCACCCACTTGAGTGGACAACGCTGTTGATAAGAACTGGAGTGTACATGAAAAAATATAAGCATAAAGCTAACGAGATTGGTCGAAAATGGTTGCTACTGGGTTTTTGAAAATGGGAGTTAATTAGAATAAAAATTTGATTTTCATATATAGCTATATAGTGTTTGAAACTAATCTTTCTTTTTATAACCTCTAGATAGAAAAATCCATCATAACTATTTATTATCTATTTTAAACTATACAATAAATAGTTTTTATATATTCTTAAATTTTATATATAATTAATCCCTTTCTCAATACAGTTAAACCAAAGAAATCCTTGAAAAAGGAAAACTTATATAACTAAGCAAGTGATTAGATAGAAATAAACACAAGTTCGTTCTCCAGTAAAGTATCCTTCTTCTACCTTCTTGTCACACTTTCACCTTAATTTATTTATTACACATTGTTTTTACAAATCTATGAAAAATCATTAGGTTTGTTAAGACTATAACTCCCTTTGCCCACAGTGTACTCCTTGCACGCTTGTGTCATTATTGTTGTCTTGCGAAAGACTGGAATGTGATTTCTGGCTCATTATTGTCGCATTTTCGGTTCACTTGCTGCCGCCGCCACTTTTATACTCTCCTTCCCCCGAAGCCTGTTAATTATGGAATTATTTGGCCTTACGCTTTGTCAAGCATTAACTTGCAGGTTCCCGGGTCGGGCCGATCAAGGTAATCCAATCAAAAAGCGAGTAATTATTAATGAAATGCAAATAAACTGGAGGGGAGCACAATTCCGGCAATTCGCAGAGTTTCCACAACGCGACGTAGCTACTAAATACTCATGACTCTCATTAGGGCCTTTGGTCTTATTTTCCGACCAACTATATAGCCGCCGATAAGCCGCCACAACGTGCAACTGCAAGTGAACATTTCTGGCAACCACGTTTTTTCGCTTCCTGGGCGGACAATAAAAATTGAGCTAATGCAAACACAAAACGCCAGCGTGCGAAAACTGGCAGTATATTTGCATACGCTTTTTTTTTGACCCGCACTCGGGCCGAGCGAGCGGTTTATTGACCGAAATGGCAGTGCGCTGAATGGCTGAAACGCGAAGCAGGAAACTGCCAAATGGCCATAGCCAAAGCCATAGCCATGGCCCTGGCCAAAAATGAACGGCTTACGGTTTTTAAGCGCAAGTTATGGGCCATCATCGTGTGTCGATTGGCGGTGGCTTTAAATTTCAATAAAAGTGAATTCCAAATGGCAGCGAAAATAGTGCCAGAGTTCGGGGTTACACGGAAATAAAGATGGATATTTATTGAAAATCTGTTTTGAAAATGAGCGAAAATTATACTAATATTTGCTTTATTTAATTAATTAAAACAAATAAATCCCTAAAGAAACTTTATTTCGAAATTCAAAATGGATTTTCCTGACTCTCTGGAAAAGAGACAAATACAGATGTATTTCGATAATATCCATATTTTAACTCTAAATGCGATATTTTTTAAATTTGAAATTCCGATATGAAAGATTATATTTGTAATCTTTAATTTAACTCATTAATTGCTCTGGGTATTAAATCGCAATACTGACTAATCTTTAAAATGTATTATTTTTCCCTTTGCTTGTGTTTAAAATTATATTAAAATGAAAAATAACCATATGAGAGTTGGATAAATTTTCTTCTCCATGTTATTGATATCCCTTTGGTCCTGTGTGGCATGTAATGCAAAATGGCTGAACAACACTGTTAAACAAATCGGCGGATCAAAAAACGTGGTGCTGGTTTTTCCGCTCCAAACCAAACCCAACCGAACCCAACCCAAGCCGAAACGAAATGGAAAACAAAAGGCAGCCGGCAGCGAGGTAAATGCAGCAAGGACGAAGGACGCAAAGCACAGGGGGCGCTCCAACGCATGACATTTATGCCTGACATAATCCGCTTACACAACAGGATAACAAGATGAGCACTCGTACATTTTTAATACGCTCGAGATACAATAATTTATATGCGTGGCACGTAAGCGCCCGGCAGCATCAGCGGCAGAATCACTAGCGTTGCCACAAAACCGAGGCTCCCAAGGACCTGGGCAGATCTAGGAGAGAACTAGGAGTCGAGGGTAGCCAGGAATAAGGTGGCGTAAACAAAAAAGTGCGTCTAGAGCCCGCCGGCTGTTCCTTTTTTTTTTCATATCCAAATCCCTCCTGCCCCCCGGCTGGGCTCTGCACCAATCCGCAGCATATGGAGCTTAGCGATGGAACGAGAGGCACGAGAAAGAGAGACCAGGATAGGCACAAGAAGACAGCGATTAAAAAGGATAAAGAAAAGGCAGAACAAAGTAGTTACTTGAGAGAAGAATCTAGAAAAAAGTCGAGGGAGATACTAAGTACTCAGTGGGGACTGGAGTATTGAATAAAAAAAATAAAAGATTCAAACATAAATTTAAAATATAACCGAGTGAAATGTAATTTCAACAAATTGTTACTATTTTGATATCACGCAAATGTATGCCAGATTTTTAACTCGACCTCTTGATTCAAAAGCAAACTGCAACTGCAAACTTCAGCTTCACGAAGTTAGTTGTCGTTCTTGTTAACATATCTTTTCTGATAGGAAGGTACTATATTAAAATTGATTACAAAAAACATACTGGTTTATATAACAAATTGTTATAGTTTTGGGTTTTTCTTATTTTTCTCTTAATTAATTAAAACACACATAGATTGGGATTGCTCATTATGAAAATCTTTGTAATTCCATTATTTTTTTCTGTTTTGTTGAATATAGTTATTTGTTTTTAAATAAGGACAGGTTTCTTCTTTCTTAGTTGTTTATGAGTAGACATCCTTTATGATCCTTTTTACAATCAGCGTTCACTACGTGGCGGCCCGTATCCTCATTAAAATTGTTGGTCATTTCTGCCAGACCACACAGCAGCGATAAGAAGATCAGCATAAGAGCGATACGTGCTACCATGATGAGTTAGAAATTGGGCTGATTTTGATGTTGCCAAATATATATGTTTTTAATACATGCAAGACGTACTGCTCCCGAAACTTCAAATCTATAAGAGATAATCTTTAAAATGCAACGATTCTGGGAATTACATTTCAAGCTAGAATTGGCTTTAAAATTCGCACGACAAAATATGCAAACAAATTATTTAATTAGAAAATATATGTGCATCATGGGTTGTAAATATATATTAATTAAATTTTTAAGTTATAAAAACTTATATTTTATTGCATACACTTTCGATATTTTCAAATCTATAAGAGATAACCTTTAGACTTAAATGATTCCGGGAATTCTTTTTCAAGCGGGAATTGCCAGTAAAATTTCTTGCGGCACTTGTAGGATCAGCCAAAGAGGTCAATGGAATCCGAACCCGAATCTGAAGCCCACGAATGCGAAACAAACAACCAGCGAGGAGGAGGAGAGGGAGAACGAGGAGGAAAGCCGGAAAACATCCCGACAAGTTGGAGGCAATGTCAAGAACCATTTACACACGACGGCAGCAGCGGCAGCAACAATTTATGCGTTTTTGACTTGGTTCCTTGTTTGGTTTTCTGTTTTTCTGTTTCTCGGTTCTCTGTTTTTGGTTTTTCTTTTCTCTCCTCCCCTCCTGCCCCCTCCGATTTTCCGCATACAAAGGCGTTAAATTTAGGAACGCCCACACGTAAGCGTGTCAATACTCGGCTCGTGTGTGGCTGTGTGCGTGAGCACTTTATGTCTTAAATAAGTCAACAACAGGAGTCACAGGACGCGCAGGAGCAACCGAGCCGCACCACAAAAACAAGAACAACAACAACATCGAGTGGAAAAACACGTCTCCGCCAGCTTTGTTTACACTTCTGTGGGTTTTGTTTATGATGTCAAATAAAAGTGCACAACAATACCAAATAAATATTTTATTACTTTGATGAGTCCGTTTGTCTAAAAAAAAAACCAAAAACGGAGCGGAAGGCATAACGGCTGAGCAAATCGAACGGTGACATCCGCTCCAACGAGGGAACTTTAAGGATAATAAAAAAGGAAAGAAGTTAAAGCCGTCTGCGAGATTGGATCTCCGAGAGGAGCAGCGGCACACACTCGTAAACAGCTTTTGACAAATGTGCGCCTAATAGAAATAAATGCAAATATAAACTTGTCCAAACTCGAAATGCTCACGGGCCTGTCGTCTGTCAGACATTGTCCATTTGTCAGCGCAAGTCGTCGACCTCGCAGGGCGCTGGGAAATACTACTGCGAAAATGGTTAGTGGAAAATGCAGGGGGAAAAGCGCCAGCGAAATGGGAGCGAGGCTGACGTCTGTCTCCGCGCTTTATTGTCTCACTCGGTGTGATAAACATCTTGGCCTATTGCCGCCAGTATTTTCCCTCTATGCTCCCATATACATATATACACACATATATCTCATTCCTTGGCCGACTTGCGCTTATCATTAAGCATTATCGCGCCAACGTATGTATTTGCGACTGGCTTTTTATTGTCTCCTCTCGCGCCCTTTGTCTCTCTCTCTTTCTCTCTCTCTCTCTCTACCTATCTCTGTTGCCCTGTCTCTGTCTCAGCTTTGTTGCTTTTATGTTGATTAAATTATAAAATATTTATTTCGCAGTCGGAATCGCAGGGCTGTGTGCCGCCACTGTTACGTATATAAATTTTAGGTTTTATTGTGCGTACCACGCGGCGTATACACAATATTTTTGCCGGCATGTGTCAACGTCTACATCTCACGTTGTCCCCGTGCCCCCCCGCCAAGGAGTGTCAAATCATTTTAGAGTGAGCTTCCTCTCTGGCACTTGCTTTTCTTGGAAAAACTAAGGCTAAGTGGATTTCGTTTTGAAGCCTCAATCTTCTTAGTTTCATATTAACCACAAAAAGACACATGGGTTTCTAACCTTTTCGTAATATTTAGTTTGTAGCTACTAGTAGTTGTTGATTTTCGAATTATTTTTCCATTAATATTAATTTAATTGAAGGAAACTATTCGAAACTGTAGATTAATAAGAAAGTTAATCTTGACAAAAATGTAAACAATTCATTAACCTCCAGTTTCAAGCGCAGGCGTCTTCCAATTGACAAAAATTGTTAAACACATCATAAATCATTAAACTTGACATGTTCTTAAGCATTTCTTAAGTTGTACTAATTGCTTAATAGTAGATAAGAAGCGTTTAATGATTTGAGAACAGTTCAGTGATCTGTCTTCTGCCTTATCGCTTCTTGTTTCTGGGGTTTGCTAACACAGGTTTCTCAATTAAAAGATTTATCAACAAATTGTACAAGAACCAGTTGAAGACCAAACCTTTAAAAACCTCCGTCGGTCTCTGACGCTCATTAGTTACGAATTGCTGTCTTCAAGATGAGACTGCTCATTGGCCTTTCACTGATCCTGGTCATTTGGCTGTGCTGCCAGACGCCCAAGGCCTCTGCTGTTTGCTGCAAGCCATCGCACATCTCCTTCGAGTTGGCCAACAATGGCAAGGGTCATTCCTGCGGAACTTTTGGCGGAAAAAAGGATAAACACGGCAACACCTGTTCGGCCAAAATTTGCGGCAATGGTGACCGAGTCGTTGGCACCTGGTGCGGCCGTGGCAGGTGCAATCCCAGTGGATGCCATTGCAAAAGGGGCTGTCTGCCCGGCAATGCCGTCGAAAGCTTCCGCACTAAACACGGTTTCTTTAACTTTGTTTATGTGAAGTGAAAGCAGTAATTAAAGTTACACTTAAAACATGCAAAAGCGTTAGTTTTTCTCTTAGCTTTTTCCTGAATTCCAGGAGAAAAGAAAATCAGAATCGAAGCTCTGATTAGAAGCAGCTAATTTGTACGAAGAACTAAGCCAAAGATTTCAATAGTTAAAATGTATAATATAATTTTTAAAACTTTAAATAAAATATTCTGAATCGTTATCAACTATCATAGGAAAGCTTTTTGATTTTTAATTAAAATGCATTTTATAAAGTGCCCGGAAAAATTTCGGAAACATTGTCATCTTGTATAATACGGAAGTGAGAAAGTTTTTCAAATCGATTAAAAAAATTATAACACTTCTTATCATTGTGGTAATTATTCTATGTTGCTGGTTAGTACATATATTCAGTTTCTCTCCAATATGTACAGGTCTCTTCTTTCTTAGTCCTTTTTATATGAATGTCCATGTGTGCATATTCCACGCGAAATAACGGGACAGCCAATGGCTATTGAGTTTCTCTCAAACCGCGGAAGAGATCGATCCTCATCCCATTCAGGGAACGACGGAATTTCAATACTGGCCATCTTCGCCAGACCACACATCAGCGATAGGGAGACTATCATAAAAGCAAAACGTGCTACCATGATGAGTTTGAAAATGGGACTGAATGCTGATGGTGATGCTGCCAAATATATATGTTTTAAATATATATTATATATAATTGGCAGAATGTGTCGGAAACAAAGACGTAAATCGAATGCACCCCAAAATCTATAAGAGATAACCTTTGGCCTGCAACGATTCTCGGAATTAAATTTCAAGCTAGAATTTCCAGTAAATGAGAAAAATATATGCATCATAGGTTTAAAAATATATTAATTAAGTTTATATTTTATGGGGTACACTTTCGATAACTTCTAATTTATAAGAGATAACCTTTAGACTAAAATGATTCCGGGAATTCCTTTTTAAGCGGGAATTGCCAGTAAAATTTCTTGCGGCACTTGTAGGATCAGCCAAAGAGGTCAATGGAATCTGAACCCGAACCTAAAACCCACGAATGCAAAACAAATAAACAACCAGCGAGGAGGAGCAGGAGAAAGAGTAGAGGAAGGCTGGGAAAACATCCCGGTCAAGTTAGAGGCAATGTCAAGACCCATTTACAGATGTATGTAAAGTAAAAGTATTAATTAAAGTATATCGAGTTGTAAAGCATCCTGAGAGCAGGAATAAAAGCAGTTTTCCCTAGAATTTTCCCAGCTTTCCCAGAGGTTCAGAATTCATCAAAATCGAAGCTCTGATTAGAAGCAGCTTGTTTGGACAAAAAACTGAGCCATAAACAAAGCCAGCAGCAAGCCACCCACTGTGACCCATAAGTTCTCACTTTCCTGCGGTATGTAGGTAACCCAAATAGAGCCTGGCAACTGACAGGCAAACGGGACTGAGTCCCAGGATCTGGACCTGAACCTGCAGGAGCTGGGAGCTGGGAGCTGAGAGCTGTGAGCTGCAGCTGAAGCAGTTTATCAATTCCTAGCACATAGCGAAAATTGATTGCAACGATTTATACTTTCTACTTCCTTTCACTTTATCGTCGTAGTGCATCTACCAGCTCGGTGTTGGAGGTGCTCGGTCCTTGGTCCTTGTTCCTTGTTCCCTCTGCTTCGGTGCTTTGTCCCTTTCGCTGTATAAATACTTTTACTATAATATCCTTTCATTGCTTGTTTTCTCTGCCAAGTGCCTGGGCATTGTTTCTTGTTGTTGGCAGCTCAACTCCTGCACAGAGCACAACAAAAATATGCAAGAAATTATTTAATTATTAAATATAAATGTATCTTGTGAATCATAAATATATAGTTATTAGGTTAATAGGAGCTTAAAGAAAATTTTTAAAGCATTTAAAGAACTGTTTTTATGCAAACTATATTATAGATATTTATGTGAAAAACATTGAAAACCAGAAGATACCTTAGGACTTATATGTTTTATTATATAAATAATAAGATAATAAACTTTATAATTACTATTGTAAAATATTAAATACTTACAGTGTACCTATTCGTATCGTTTCGCTCCGTTTCGATTCGACTCGATTCGTTTCGTTTCTTTCGCTTTCATTGGCCCTGGCAGGAGTCCTGCCCTCCTTTCTCGTTTCTCCTTTCGCTGCTTCATCCTTTGCTCCTTGCAGCTGAAGAGGGCACCCATCGGATCCATCGAATCCTTTTGGGGGCAGGCGGGGGGAGTGGCACGGCGTTGGCAATCTTTTGTGTAACACAATACAATGTCCTGCGGTTGTAAAACGATTTATTTTGTTATTGATTCGCTGTAAGTGCGCCACACAGTCGTGAGCAGCACGGTGTGCCAAGCACATCCTGCAGGATATGATGTAAATAAAGTAATGGCCGCTCCAAGGCTTCTCTGCTCCTCTGTGGCTCCTCCTCCATGCCCTCGTCATGATTCCCTTGCCACTCCCTTTGCATATCTGCGTGCTAAACATGAATAAATATTACGCTCAGATTATTGAAGTTTTATAACTCATTTCTGTCGATTGGTGGGCGCGGCGAAGGACCTCCATTCGATGCAGACGAGCAAGAGAGCTATCGAGGTCGAGGCTGGCTCAGCGCAGACATCAGCTCCGGCGAGTCCTTCAGCTGTCCGCTCGACGCTCCTGCGACTCTGTCTACGTCTGCTCCTTCTGCTGCACATTTTAATAAATCGTTTAGAGACCAAGACAGGAACAGGAGGCTCAGGCGAAGGAGAGACAAGGCCAACAGTAGGACACTTGAAGAAAATATTTCAGATTGATTAGAGATTAAAAATGTTAATTAATAAACTTATACATATATGTATCTAAATGCATTTTTTGTGTATATAAGTTGAAGACTTTCTTATTTTTAGACGCTCAAAAAATGATATTAATTATTTATTGATTTCATTTCTGTATAAAATCATAACATTTAAATACATTAATTTATGCTATGTGATGATCTTTAATTTGTCGCTTGAATTTTATGCTCAGTGTACTGTGGCAGTAGCTGGAGGAGCACAATAAGAAAATTCATGATCATAAATATCCTGCAGGCGTTAAACGTTTGCCTCGTTTTCGTCGTTTTCAGCGTCCTTCTGCCGCCTTTAATCCTTGTGTTTTCAACTCGATGCTCTTTGCTCCATGTAAACTCCCTGCCCAGTCCCAGTGACCTCTGCTCCTGTTTCTGCTTTATGCACCACTTTTGATTTAATGTGCTCATTCTCAGCCACCACGAAGGATAACAACAATAGAAACAGGGGGACAAAAACAATGGATCCCGCTCTGGTTTTGCTCCTTTTGCCTGCCTGCCTGCCTGCCAGACTGCCTGAGTTTTTGTGATTTGTGTCTATATTTAGGTGGCTCGTTCGTCCTGATGTCCTCCAACTCGAATGCCTCGTCATCGCCGCTTTAGCTACAGCCACTCCCCTTTCCCGTTCCCGTTCCCGTTTCCACTCTCAGTTTGTTTGTTTATTTTTTCCATTTCCAAGCCATTAAATAAAGCGTCCTCTGACACTCCGACAATCAGAAAAAAATAGCAAAATTCCCCGCGTAATGATTTGCGACACATTTATTCGTGACATAAATTAGACGAGGAAACCGAAACTAGGAAAAACCCACAACAAAAAGCGAAAATAAATCTTAAATACGGCCAGACTCGCACTTTTATGCTTGTAAGTGGCGAAATCATTAAAAATCTGATAAGTCAAAGAAACTAACTGCCATTGTGTTGGTCAATAAATTATAGCTTTGATTTAACCGGGAAAAGGGGATATAAAAATATAAAAAAATATATAGGATAGATTCTATAAAAAATGCTTTATAGCGTTCAAAATGGAAATATATTTCAAGATAAACAGAAACAGAAGAAAATGTTTGGAAAAAGTGAATTAAAAAAGCTGATCTATAAATGAACTTACATTTTGCATTTAAATAGGTATAATTGAAATGCATTTAGTTATCAAAGGTTTGGTTTTTAAATAGATGCTCCTTAGGGGCTTACAAGTACATCTTTATCTTTAAAATATTTTACTTTTCTTGAACATAAAAAGAAGAAATTGATGATTATATATTATTCGATTGACTAATTAATAAATAAGGATTTTTATCATTTTGTGAATATTTTTACTGCGTTAACGTTTTCTCTACAACCTAGAGCAAAAGTGCAGCAAGTTCTCTTTAATTCTTTCCAACACGTATTAGCTCAGGCAGCAGCTAGGATCACAACGACCGTTGGCAGGATATGCCAGATACAAAAACAATAACAATAACAACTGAAATAGCAGCAACAATGCGTGAGAGCATAACTAAAGCAAATTGGCACGGGCAGACAGAGCTCATCGCTTATTCCATCTTTATGATTACCGAAGCGACCCAAAGCCAGCATTCAGATTAAACAGCGTGCGACATGTGCGCCAAACACATACACACAGAGATACACACACGCACATCCTGTACCCATACAGATACAGACAGATACGGCGACAGCCACGTAGATACATTTGTATCTGCATGTCTAAGTTGTCAAATGTATGCAGAAACATAAGCTAATCAAAGCTAGTTTAATGCGCGCACAGCCAAAGTTAATCCTAATTAATTTAATTACGCTTTCGGCATAAATTATTGCCGGCAAGTAAGCCCCGATATATACGCATATATATAGTGTATATAGTGGGAGAGTTATGTATTATCCGCAATTAGGCGATGATGGCGGCGCCGGCTCTAATTGTTATTAATTGCCGATTCTCTGCATAAAAGTATATGCCAAAACGAAGTTAAGGGGCAAATTGAAGTCCATTTGCCTTCTCCAATGGCTGGGAAAAATATGAAATCATTGAAAGTTGCTCTTCTTGCGTAAATATAGACGTATATATATATATATAGATTTTATTGAAATATTGCACCTGCCATCGCACCCGCAATCGAAAAACTATGCTTTGCTTTTGCGAATGCTCTGCACGTGCGGGAAATTGTCGAGATGGCAAATAGTTTTCCAGCAGCAAGAACAACAATAGATTCCCAGCCAAGATGGCAAATAGAAAACTGCAAATGTCCCCAAGAATCCTTCTGGGGACAGGACACAGTCCAGTCCAGTTCAGTTCAGTTCAGTTCAGGTGTCTCCCCCTGTCTCCCCGAGCTTCTTCCTTGACTTTACTTTACTTTTACATCAGAAAAATATTGTTTTTGTTTTCGTTACACTCGAAAGCAGCTCTTGTCGCAAAAGTTTTATTAGGTGTCTGCATCTCTCTGGCCGGCCTCGATATGCCTCATCTTTGGCCCGAAAATTACTTGAGGGAATACGGCGACTGCGGCTGCCAAAAAGATGAAAATACTGTGTGTGCGAGTGTGTGTTTCTGGAAAGAGTTTTTAATTAAAATATTGTCGAGAGTCGTCCTGCCCCCGACCAAGTCAATAAATCAACGACCTCTCTCATATTTTCAACAGGTTTTATCAAGTGCGGAGAGTATCTGGAACCTCCGCCTCCTGCTCGAGTCCCTCCGTAAAATTGCGGCAGGACACGCAACCACTGGAGGGGGGAGCAGCGGTAAAAGGACTCTTTTGAGGCGCCGTGGCAAACACATATTTTATCTTCGAGGCCGAAATGTGAACTTGGCATGCGAACCATTACCTAGTGCACTACTTTCTGAGCCATCCGGCCTGGAACGCTGTGGCAAAGGAACGAAGTGCTGTTAAAAACTCTGTTGACTTAACATTTAAGAGCACGAAACGGAAAGTGCGATTGCGCAAAAAAACATTAGCAGAGGTTTATCTGTAAAGTACAAAATGGCATTGGAACATTGGATCCACCCGCAGGGACCTCCCTCTCTTTATTGACTTACAAATATGAAGTTTTGGGAACATAAAAACAATATTTTCAATCAAGACCGGGTCCAGGTCCGGGAAAACCCCACCAATTTCCCAAAAGGTCAGTCAGTTGTCAGTTGCAGGGCTGTAGCCTCAGGCCTCATAAGGAGCTCCTGTTCGCAGCCGTGTATCCTGCCGACTTAGGTGGATTTGTGTGCTGACATTTGGTTTGGCCATGCGGTCGCCTTACGTGTTTGCATGGTCCACAGCTGAGACGCAGCAGCAGGACCAGTCGCATTAGCAAGATAACCATATCCACTCCCCTTTCCCAATGACTGGCAGTGGCAGGACCAACCAGGAACGACGTATATGTTAAACGCTGTCAACCTGTTGGTCCTGCAGCTAGAGGTGGTCGGTAGATGTTTCTGCATAGTTCTGTTTCTATTAAGAGAATTCTTTTTCTTGTGAATGATCATTTAAGCATAAATTGTCAAGAAAAATAAAATACATTTTATTTTTGATTTAACCAAGGTTAAGGTTTGTTTCCTCCGCAATCCTTGACTCCTGCCTCTGGTTTCAAAGCTTCTTCTGTAGGTTGGAGCATCTCCCTGACTGATTGAGTCCTTGCCTGCCTCCTAGAGCCAGGACTCACGCACATCGCTAGCCTAATGCCGCTACGGGGAATGGATGCCAGCGGCTGGCAAACAGTTGAAACTTGCATTTCATGGCGCGGCTCATGTCTGCGGGTTCGTCTGGAATTTGTGTGTGTCTGAGTGTGTGGTGTGTGTAAGTGTGTGGCGGAGATAAACGCGCACAAGGCGCAAGGCACATATGTCGGGGGTAAAGTCGCTTAGAGTTAGAGTTTAAATGCAGAATCTAACATGGTTTCGATGGTTTGGGGAAAAAGTGGGAAATTTACAAGAATTATGTACAGGGAGTTACATATTTATTTAGGACTAAAATTAAAATATAGTTATATATATTTAACTTTCAAAATTGCACTATACATGTATGTAAGGTTCATGATGACTATGCTTCTGAAACTTTTGTTGTTACTTAAGTTTTCCTGATCTTAGTATATTTTGTTGCCTAAACTGAAATTTTATTAATCTACTTTAGTTTCTTTTAATAATTTACATTAAGATCCTTCATTGTCTCATCTCCAAACAAGTGAATATATAATATAATCCTTGCACTCTTTCCCCAAGTGCATCCTAACCGAGAACGAAATGAAGGCAACAACTCGCGCTATTCAAGATTACTTATTTAGCCCCTTCGACATTGCGGAGTGGTAGCAGCTCTCGCTACTTAGTGGTCATACAGCCACCCCCTTGTGGACCAAAACAGCCCCGGAACCCCTGCTCCGAGTGGCCATTAAGCTAACTCCTCTCAGGGCTTATGAATAATGTGCACGATTTGCGGACGCCATAAATAATACGCAAATCGAAAGCGCGCTCTCGCCCTCTAATTGAAAACGCTCGACTGGGGAGCGGAAATCCAAGGGAGGGGTTCGGGGGAAATAAGAATGGGCATCGGAATAAATACGGGCAGGGAATGGGTGTGGGAGAAGCGGGCCGGTCAGATGGGGAAACTCGCTGCTGCCAAATAGATTCATTCGTTTTGCCAATTAGACAACCGAGACACGTGTCGTAAGCTTATATCCGCAGTGGACACTGCACTGCTAGGTTTTTATTTTATATTAATTACTATTTTAAAAGTAAAAAATATATATATAAATAATATTTAAAAATAAATTTACAGAAAGCCTTATCATAAGTTAAGTAAAAGTTGAAATATGAAATAAGCATCCCACAACTTGTTATCTAATTCCAATTAAAAATTAAATAACATATTTACTCTTATTTTAATTCCATTTTGTATTATAAAGTTTCTGATTTCTGATTTTGTTAAAGACTATTTTTACCTCCAAATCCTTTCTGGGATGGGATCCTTACTCGACAGTGTAATTTATCTGTTTGAGTTGGAGAGAGTTCAAGCAGGACTAGCCTGACGATTGAGGATATCCGTGAGCTTACAACCATTGGCCGTTAACTGTTAACTGGATGGTGGTGGGTCCTTGCCCCCGTGGCATTGCCCATATCCTCGCCAAAGACAAGGACTCTAGACGGGAGGGCGAATAAGGAACACCTCCGCCCCGTAAGTGGGCCAGAAGTGCGCACTTGAACTACACACGTAACAGTTAGCGTTAGCGGCGGCGTGCTTTTATGGCCAGAACAGGTCGGGCCAGAACTAGACGGAGATCTCCCGCTCTGACGGCAAAGTAGGCTATGAAATTTTACTGTCCTACATTGTACCAACAGGCACTTAAACTTTTTAACACCAATTTAATCAACTCGACAACAGCATTCGACACTAGTTGCCCCCCTGACCTTCATCGGGACCCTCCGCAAAATCCAGAGGAGGAAACCCAGTGAAGTGAATGGAACCGTAGGCCTGATTGAGCCCTCAATGATCTGTGAGCTGAGTGATGAGGGATTGCCAGTCAATTATAAACTATACAGAGGGGAGGAGGAGGTGAACCCCCATTTGAGGCATTTAAATGGCGGCTCTTAAAACATTCTTTCTTTTATGGCCCACACGCCGAATTATTTACAAGCCCAAAACGCCGAGACACTTCTTAATGATTTAACTGTCCTCCGGGAGAGATTGGTTGCAGGAAGTGCGAGCACTTCCTGCTTTAATTCCTTTGACGTGACGGGAACGGTGGGGATGCTCAAAGTTGAACTCAAGCCAAAGGTGCACTCGGCACTCGGCACTCTGCACTTTTACGGTTACTTCTTGTTGAACTTGCGCATAGTTTTTCCGCTTTTCCGCCGACAATGTTGCATGTTGCCATCGCAGCGCCGAAAAACAAAGAACCCGAAAAAAAAACCTCTAGAGAAACCCAAAATGGAAGCTTTATGGCAGTTGCACAAAAAGCAGAGCGCACAACTCTTACAAATTAACTGGCGACGGCGAAGAGAGCTAATTGGGAAGGACTCCACCGCTCCTCCTTCCAATTTTCAACCATTTTCCAAGGAAACTGCGACTGAGTATGTAAAAAGCAGTTGACTCTTTGGACGTCATGTCACCGCCATATGGCTGATATGGGGCTTGGGCCCGGGAACTACTTAGATAACGTTTAAAAGCCAACGACAGCAACTTAAGTCATAACACTTTAAATAACGGCAACTGCCACGCCCCGCCAGCAGTGAAATCACTTGAAGAAAAATGGGAAACTAACCAAAATTCAAATTCAAATTCTATTTTTTTAAGAAATTTGGTTAAAGCAAAAAAGACTCTTTACGAAAAGAATAGGTCTCGTGGTATGCTTCAGTTTCAGTTCCCATAAATCCACATATATTTCATTTAAGGAACATGCTTATTTCTTCCAGTGCACAGGGTGCCAAAGGGAACACCCTTAACTGAATCGGAGTGAAGTACTGACTGGAGCTCTGCCGAAAAAGGCAACGACAACGACAACGTTGCCGACGACGACGCTTCATTGCAGCAATTTGCATTTTAAGTTGCTAATGACAAAAGTTATAATTGCATAACGCTCGGCTTCGAGGACTACACTCGGGTGTGAGCGAGTGTGTGCGGAGTGTGTGTGCCGATGACGGTGACAGTGTGCATTGTATCGCTGTTGAGGTGTTGTTCCAAGGCAGCCGGAAATGAAAAGTAAATCAAATGAGTTGCCGAGTTGCTGCAAGTGCGTTGTACTTCATCAGCACGCGAGTCCTGCATTTTCCGTTCCTTTCCGGCTCTCACATTCCACACCCATGCCATCCTTGGCACCTGCTCTTTTCCACTCACCTGTCCCACGACATCGCGAGGTATCTGTTGCCATGCAACTACGTCAACGGCAATTGGCGACATTTCCATTTGTGATTGCTCGATTTCGGTGGATGGCAAAGTGGGAACCCCCTAAAACGATACAGTTGCGATCAAAACTATAATAGCTCTTTAATATATTCAACAGCAAAAAAGGGCTAGAGTTCATATAGAATAAAATTGAAATTTCTTTTTTCTATAGCATTTACTTCTTGTCAAAAAGGAACCTGCGACGTTAATCAAATTCAAATGCAATAATACCGGAAATCAATTTAAATCCCGCCGTTTTGCTAGGCTATAAAAACGTAATTAATTTCGCTTCAACCGAAAAAGTAAACGACAAAGGACACGGGGCGGTAAAGGACAGGCAGGAGGAGCGGTAGAAGAAAAGCGCATTTCCCAACTGTCAAACACAAGCTGGCCTTGAGGGCAGGGCTCATTAAGGCGGATGAATAAACAGACAAAAGCAAATGCATTAGCCATGGCCTCACCTGTGTTTCCTGCACAACGAAAAATTTATATATTTATATAAAATATAAATAGAATATTTCTTTTAAAACTGTGTATAAAAACTATACACAGTTACAACACAAACAAAATTAAAGAAACAGTTTTTTAATGAATTTATTGCTCTAAATGTCAATCTTCTATAATAAAAACATTGAGATATGTCAAAGAAATCGATGTAAAGCTAAAATCAATATGAATACTGTATAAACGTAGGCAACAAAATCATACGTATCAAATCAGCCATGAATTCGATATTTTGAAAATATCAATGCATAATTTCAACCCGCTTTCAATATTACTAACCCCTTTAATATATATTATATTTAAAAATATATCTCTAAAATATTTATTAGATATATTTTAGTATTTAAGAAAGCCCAAATTGTTGACCCAATTTTTATAATACCTTTTCTCTGCCTGTACCGAGTGTATTTCTGTATTTCTATGCTCATGTATGCAGGCAAAGCTCTTTACAGGAGGAGACAGGTGCATGGAGGGGTGGCAAGAGGGGAAGGGTCTATAGGACAGGGACAGGGACTGAGACGGGGGAACGGGCGGCAGGGACTGGGCGACACACTTACAGATGAGCTCACATGCGATTCCATCTTTCTCTGTTCTTTGAGGTCACTTTGACAACTGCCAACCGCAGCTAACGGGAAGCTTTGCCACTTACCAACTGAGCAGAGCGGCTTATTGCGAAAGAGACGGAAATTTTCGCCGCAGAGACAGGGGCAGAGTGAGAGGGCAACAAATGCCACTTGGCTCATTAGAGGAAAATGTTAAATACACTTAAACAGAGGAGTTTAAAAGTCAAAAGCGTATGAGTGCGACATAAAAATAAAATGCAACACAACGTGCAGCTAGCTAGCGTGTGGCGTGCACAAAAATTAGAAAACATGGCCCACAACGGGTCGGAAGGGGGCTAAGAGTGGTGAGTGGGCGTGGCCGGACCCACAAAAAGCGAGTGTAAATACTTAAGATATTTTTATACCCTTGCAGGGTATTATAATTTCAGTCAGAAGTTTGCAACGCAGTGAAGGAGACATTTCCGACCCTATAAAGTATATATATTCTTGATCAGCATCAACAGCCGAGTCGATCTAGCCATGTCCGTCTGTCCGTCTGTCTGTCTGTCTGTCTGTCTGTCTGTCTGTCTGTCTGTCTGTCTGTCTGTCTGTCTGTCTGTCTGTCTGTCTGTCTGTCTGTCTGTCTGTCCGTTTCTACGCAAACTAGTCCCTCAGTTTTGAAGCTATCTGAATGAAACTTTGCAGACAGTCTTCTATAAACTCTCACACGTACATAAGTCGGAACGAGCCAGATTTGATGACTATATCATATAGCTGCCATACAAACGATCCGTAAATTTGTTGAAAAGAAATCATAGCTTCACTGTTTTTTAACATATCTTGGTCAACTCTCGTTTATTAGTTAAATGTATTATTCTCAATTTTTGGCTTTCATTTTTTAAAGATTGGACTACTATATCATATAGCTGCCATGGGAATGGTCGTGAAATTTTTAGAAAAAAATTATTGCTTTGTCAGTTTTCAACATAATTTTCTTTACTTTGAGATACGAGCATTCTATATTATTTCAGAATTTTGTTTTAAATATCATTAAAATCGGACGACTATATCATATAGCTGTCATACAAACGATCGGTAAATGTGGAGGTAAATTACATTTTACCTTACATGTAAAAATGTAAAAAATCTGAGACTGTAAAAATATAATGAATATAAAATAACATACTGTTAAGGGGAAGCGCCCTTAAGGTTAAGGTAGGCCTTCCTCTGCGAATAAAATACTGTTAAGGGGAAGCGCCCTTCTCTGCGATTCTCATACTGTGTACTTAAGGTAGGCCCTTCTCTGCGATTATCATAGTGTTAATTTGAAGCGCCTTTCTCTGCGATTCTCATACTGTGTCCTTGAGGTAGGCCTTAACATACTGTTAAGGAGAAGCGCCCTTCTCTGCGATTCTCATACTGTGTACTTAAGGCAGGCCATCCTCTGCAAATAACATACTGTTAAGGGAAAGCGCCCTTCTCTGCGATTCTCATACTGTGTACTTAGGTAGGCCTTCCTCTGCAAATAACATACTGTTAAGGGAAAGCGCCCTTCTCTGCGATTCTCATACTGTGTACTTAGGATGGAAAGGCTTCCCTCTGCGATTCTACATACTCTGTTGGTAAGTGCCTCTCTTTGCGATTTACATACCTAAGCAATTCCCTTTTTTGCACTTTATGTATAATTTTCTTTTTGCAAAGATATTCACATATAAATGTTGCCAAGGCTAGAAACTCCAAACTTTGTTTAAAACCAACTAATCTAATGTTTGGCGGTTGATAGACTTTAATCAAATGAAATATGGCAGCGATAAAAATATTAGCTTTCTATGCTTAACTCGGGGTTACATTTTTTTATGAAAGTAATTCATTTTATATTGGATTGGGTTAGATTATAAATAATGCAATTGAAATCTGCTAGGGTATACAATTTTCGGCGTGCGAAGTTCGCTTCCTTTCTTTTTTTTGGTTTAGTTATGATGGATTCTAAATTGGATATATAAATATTAGAGTGTACAAAAATCGGCTATCTGAAGTTACCTTCCTGTTTTGGTTTTTTTCCACATGGCCATCTTTGTTGTTGCCACTGCCACCGATTGCAAAATGCAGTTGTTGCTGCACTACGGAAAAATCTGGAATTAAAATTATAAAACATAACAAAAATATTATTCCTTATGTAATAATACACATTTACAATATTTATTATGTCACCTTAATTAATAATAGGACTTTAGATGGAAAGGATATAAAACAAGTGTTTTTTAAAGTTAGAATTCATACATTCTTTATAGTTTATTGTTTAGTTAATTAAAATTCATAAATAATATATATCAATAGAAGAGGGGTGCTTACTATGTTTTTCTCATAGTGTACTATTGCGGTTGTTGTTTATAATATAAAACGTTGATGCTGACGCTGCTTGTTTTTAGTTTTTATACTCGCACCGTCTCTGGCCACAAAACAAAAACAAAAACATAGAAACCCCCGGCAACCAACCCACCCACACACAAACACACATGTCTTGCATACTACAGGGGGAGGGGGAGGGGGAGGTTGAGGAAAGAACCACCCCCTTTCCAGCCCAAAATGCTTAGCCAGGTCCTCGACATAAATAGGAAATGCTAAGCAGCAGCGGCGGCAAAGGAAACCCGAAAGGGACAGCAGCGCCAAAATGAAATATAAATAAATGTGCATGCCAAAGCAGAAAATCAAAGGGCACACATTATGCATATTGCATGGAAACCACCCTGCAGGACTCCCCAGCTCAAGCCCCACCCCAACCCCTTTGCTCCTTCCTTCCTTCCTTCCACCCCTTATAAATTATTAATTGACCCGCACAGATTGCTTCTCGTGGTGGGAAGCGAGCACAAAAGAAATCTAGATCTGAGGATCAAACCGAAAAGCGGTCTTACTTTCCCCCACCTCAGGCACCTAAATATAGTTGGCGGGGGAGTAAAACCCATTTGCCAAAATACATTTATTGGCAATGCAATTGTCAATATAAATCAAAGGGAAAACCAACAAGTTTTCGACGCCAATCACCTGAGAAGTGTAACACAACTTGGCGTATGCATTTGCTGCCATTTACGAGGGACATATAAAACCACTTTGCCCAAGGACCTCCGACAAAGAGCTGCATTCGCAGCGAAAACAGTGGAGATTCTTTAAAAAGAAACCACTTAAATTTAAGAGAAAAACTACAAGTTAACTTTTTCTTTTTTTAAGAAAACGTATCCTACTAAATGAAATTTAATTCATAAATAAATTACTTACTTATAAATAAAGCTTTTATTATTATTATTATAATATTTTTATCACTTACTAATTAAAAAAATAATAGTGTTAAAATATCTTTCGCTAATTAAAGAAGTATTTAACTACCTATTTTAATAATTTTACGTGTAAAATTAATTAAATTTTATTATTAAATCATTAATAACCATTCAATATTTACTTATTCTGCATTAAAAACAGAAAATCACTTCCCAAAATTATTTAAAAATCCAAGAAATCTTTAAACTGTTTGATTAAAGATTAAACTCTTCAAGTAATAAGTACTTTCTTATTGCTATTTATTATCGTATTATTTTGTATACGCAATTAAAAATTGTTCGATATTTATGATGTCACTTGAAGGGAAATAATATTAATTTAAAGACGAAATAAATCTTTTGAATAAGTATAAAATCATGAACCTCTTTAACTCAATAGTATTTTCATTAGTATATTTCATCATTTTATTATTTTAAATATTTTAAAAACTTTCCTGACTGCATATGGAAGCAATACGACAGTCTCAGCACACTTACAAGAGTTATGACTTAAGTATGGCTGAATTGCACCCTGCAAATAGCTTTGGTCATAATTTTGGCATTGCCCCTTTGGCTTATTAGGTGCCCCACTGCAGTGCAGTGCATGCATAAGATAATCATATTTCTTGCTCACATGGAAGGCACCCTAGTAGCCCCTCCTGACCCCCTCAAACTGCAACTAAATAATACAAAATAAGTGTGTACAAGCCAAGCTGGCAAATTACGAGTTTCGGAAGAGAAGGGGATGGGCAAGGACTCTTGGCTTTTTCGGGGATGGCGGAAGGCGAGCTCTCTGGGCGCAGCTTGCTGCAGTTGGCTGCCAGCTGGCAGGAAACTAAAATGGAAAGCGCAAAAGTGGCTGCCAACAACAAGAGCGGCAAGAACAACATCTTTGCAGAACAACAAAAGTCAAATTAAATTTCGCATAATTTTTTTTCCTCGCTCAATTTGTTGCTCTTATTATTATTTTGTGAAGGGCCAGGAAAGTTTTTTGTTTTTGCGGCTTGGCTTGAACTTTCTTTTCGGGCTTCTTTGGCCACATGTCGCATTTGCTTTTATTTGTTGTTTTGGCGCAGTTTTCTTGTGCATTCTCCACGAACTTGAACCAAATATGATGCAGTCAGCCAGCTCCTCTTCCTCGGAGAAAGTTCGCGGGGCCTGCGAGGCACAAATCAAATTCAAAAGTGGCCCAATGAGGCGCACGAATCTAATTAGTTTGCCAGCTTAACGCAGGGGGGGGGGGGGTAAATGGGGAGGGAGCGGTGGGCGTAGGCAGAAGCGGAAGCGGAAGTTTGCCCTCGCCATCGTCATTGCCATTTGCCATTTGCCATCACCATCGCCATCCATTCGCCATTCGCCGCTGTTGTGTGCTCTTCAAGCAATTAGCCAAACTAAAGGCAGTTAGCCCTCTTCGGCCTTCGCTTGGGTCATCCCTTTTCCCCTTAGCTGGGCCACAGAGGCACTGCAAGAAAATGGGGCTTAGTTTGTGGTTTAAAATAAGTGTACAGTTTTATAGAGTGGGTTGATGGGACCTGTCATACATACAACTGAGTGTGCTTTCTTTATTAAAAGTTTTAAAAATATTGAACGAAATTCTCTACAATATCTTAATTCTTGAAATACTTTAAAGAAATTTTAAATAAATAAATAACTTATTTAGATTTTAGACTAATTTGTTATTTAATTTTTAAAGAAAGCAACTTTAGATTCCATAAGAAGGAAAATCTAATTAATAAATATTCTCTTAGTGCATCTGTAGGCCCAGTCAATGCATGTAAGCAGCCTGCCAGCTCCATTCAAACCCGAGCCTAATGTCACCAGTCCCGCTTCCCTGTCCCTGGCCCACGTGGCCCACCTGCCCACCTCTGCCCACCTAGTGATTCCGCCCAGAACTCGACTGTTCAGAGCGTTGAAACAATGGCACCTCACCGCGCCGACACACGTACAACAATATAAACAAAAGGCGGCGGCCAGCTCTTCTCCCCTTCCCCCTGGTGTGTGTGTTAGTGTGTGTTTGGCGCTAATCTGCACTAAATTGTTGTTTATTTTTTGGCTTTAAACGCTGTGTTTAGTCCAGAGTCCGGAGTCCGGACAGCGCGGAGCCCTGTCGCTACTCTTGGCTGATTTTGCGTGGCAATTGGCCATTGAGCGAACTGGCTAATTAGCCGGGCGCTCTTTGTCCACTTGGCGACTTGGAAATACCCGTGGTAGATTCAGATTCAGTGGCAGGACGGGGGCACAGAGGCGGAGGCATATATTAAAAATTAATACGTCAAGTTGCGCGGTACAAAAGTGAGTAAATGCATATTTATGAGCTACTCAGCTTGCAGCTTGTGATTAGCTGCAGTTTAGATAGATTGCGGAAGGGCAAGGAAGGGAGGAGCCTAAGCCATTCAATGGGCTATAATTATGTTTGGACATGGGCGTGGCAGGGGGGGTAATGATAGGTTAAATTGTAGGAAGCATACGCCAAGTCGGGACAAAATATGGCAGAAATTGCAGCCAGAACTTGCCTATGAGTTGGTAATCAAAGCGGGTTCTTTTTTTGAGCTGTTTTATATCTATAAACATTTCAAATTTAAAAAATTCCCAAATGATTTCTGAACCTAATAAAAACATGTGCTATTTTTTAGTGCAACAAAACCCACAGCAATACGTATTTGTAATTAGTATTCTCTGGCTCAACAGCCTTGTATCTTATGTGGAATTTCGCAGTCATAAGCCCAAGGATACACACCTGTGTGTCGTCTAATTTTTGCTTTCCCCAGCAGCAGCAGCAGCAGTTTTGGAATTCCCCAAATGAGTCAAAGCCAAAGCAGATGCACTGGCTTTTGGCCTTAGCAGGCTTTTGGCCAGGTGCTGCTGCTTTTGCTGCTGCAATTCTATTAACGCCTTTTGAGAGCACGCAGACTCAAAGGATTGTGCTGCAGAATTTCCCGCGGGGAAAAGCCACAAAGTTGCGCGCTCAACGGGGCATGAAACGTAATTAGTTTTTAATTGATTTAAGCACAAGTAATGTTGATTAAACGAAAGCTGCCGCCGAGCTCGACTCTGGATGGCCGGCAATCTTTTCGAGTCGAGAGTCTGGAGTCTGGAGTCTGGCAGCCACATGACAACAATGTGACAGCGACAAGCGGGCGGGAAGCTCCACTGTACTTGTCCACACACTGCTTGGCATATGCCCCAGGGCCCTTTCCTTGCCTGCTCATATTTTCTGTCGGAGCTGTCAAGGCGACTGAGCACTGAGCACTGAACACTGAACACTGAACAGTGGAAGCTGCAACTGCAACTGGAAATGCAACTGCTGCTGTTGCTGCAACCCCGCTAGGTTCTTGTTGACAGCTCCCAACAAAAGTCCTGACATGGCAGGAGCAGGGAATTACTGGCAACAAAGTGGGACAGTTCCTGGACCCCCCAGTGGTGTCGAAGTTCATCGGGCAGGATGCGGAATCAGCAGGAGCCATTGTCGCTGAAGACTTCTCTCTCCAGACCCCCAGAGCGAGGGCTCTACCACCGCATTGTCTCTTTGGGGTTTCCCTCTAACAAACTTGCTTAAAATGGTGAGCCAAAAGCCACTTAGTCAAAAGGTTTTTGCTGAAAGCCATTTACCAACAATCAATTAATGTTTACTTATATGTTAAAACTTAAAAGGTGTCTTACAAGAAAGAGTCGTGGACTTTTTTGATTAAGAACAACCCCAGTAAAATATCCAGAAGCAGAGCAAACAAGTTCCACCCTTTAATAGTATTAATTAATCTACATTTTGGTTGAGTGAAGGAGTCCTGCTCAGCCATCCCACGATCCTGCTCGGACTGCTTGGTACCATCTGGGCCTATCTCTGCCTATTTGCACTCGATGTGCGCTAATTTGATTGTGTTCATGTGATAAACACAGAGCCCAGACACCAGGATCTCCAACTGGAACTGAGACTTGGAGCGCCCAAACTTGTTAGCAAGGATCTCCAGGCGGCGGCCAACGGCTTCGACTTCCGACGATAGGCAGCCAGCTGGGCCACACATCCGGTGGCAAATAATTTGCGGGCCTCTAATACGATTTTGCGATTTATTCGCCAGCCAGCCGGGGCCGACAAAGACAAAGGACAGACGCGCCAGGACGAAGGAGCGAAAGTTCACAAAATTCAGAATCAGAATCCGAATCCGAAAGGAAGGCAGGATAAGGCACAGGCAGGTCTAGGGGGAACTATGCAAAGTAATCAGGGAAACGTAAACGGAAAGTCTAGAGCACGATATCTTAATGAAGTATCGATTGCCAGACATCCTGCTGCCCCCGATGTGTTTGTGTGTGTGTGGGTGTTCAAGGATTTGGCGGGCGAAAGATATTTTTAAATGACATTTTCCATGGAAGACACAATGGCGCAACTGAATGAAAAGGCGTTACGCTGGCAAAGTTTCATTATAATTATGCCCAGGCCACAAGCAAGGGTTTCCCAGTGTGCTGGGATTCTAGGAAAAGTGCTCAAAACTAATCAAATTCAAACAGGACTCCCACATAGAAAGACCAAAGCCAGAGATGCCAGCAAGCCCTTTAATTTAAAGAGAAATTATCTTTAAAAAAAATGATATAAATTCATTAATTTAATTGAAATTTTCGCATCTATTGACTAGCAAAATAAAATATTTAATATTTTTTTTTAACCCTAAATAAATCCTTTCAAGCTGCCATTTCTGCTCCTCTTTGGAGGCCGCCCCCGGAGGCCACATTCCGGGCTTCATTTGCTTGTTTAGCGCTTATCGCTGGCCGTAATCCCAGCTCATTTCGCCTGTCAGTCAGTCAGTCAGTCACTGAGTTCAGTCACTCTTCATTGGCCTGGCAACCGATTGCGATACGCAAACGGGGCAAAAACAGAGCCGGAGGAAAAAAAAACATATAAAACAGAAAGTAGGGGCGGCTTTTTGTTGTTTAATTATTTAAAATGCGAAAAACTTTTCGGTTTTCTTTTTGCCCCGCCGATGTGTGCAGTCTAAAAAGCACGCATGCGAAATCCCAAATGAGTTCATTAGGGAGGGTCCTGGCGCGGGGTCCTGTGTCAGGTGAAAGCTCGCTAAATATTCAATAAGCGGCAATTTTTGCAGCATACAAATGGGCGCATTAGGGGCGTAATTTACAATCGACGTCGGCAGAGAAGAGTCGACAAATATGCGCACACAAAAGTCGGAGAATCTGGGAAAGGGAAAGCGAAAAGGAAACGCAGGACGTAGGACGCAGGACGCAGTACCCAGACGTAGTTTCCATCCAGGATATTTATGCATGCATGAGTCGAAGTGGAGCGAGCGGAGTGTGTAACCAAATGAGTCAAAAGGGAGACATTACTCATGCCGGAAACTGGCGAAAAAAATAACACCGAACCGAGCCAAAAACCCTGCAAAATCACTTACACCCCTGAAGGCTTTAAGTCGCTTTAATCGCCATCAACTGGCTTCTTAATTAGTGAAAGTATCCTTAAGTAGGTTTGGAAGATGGGTAGGATAAAAAGATCTTAAGGAATATGTTAACATATCGTTTTAAATTCATTTGTATTCTCTATATTCGGTATAATTTGTTTAAATAAATTTATGAGTAATTGTTTAGTATATTCTTTTATTTGCCTGATACAATATATCATCCAGACATGACCAAAACCTGGTTTAAAAAGCAACTACTTCTTCCAAATCAATTGTCTTGTTAAATTTACTATTCTCTCGTTAATTCCCCTTACATTTTATAGAATCTTATTTATTTTATATAATAGTAAAACCCTTAGCTAAATTCCCCCATTTACTAAACGACTTTAAGCCTCAGCCGGAAGCCAAATTGAAATGTGTTATCAACACGGTTTTAATTAGTAGAAAAAAATCGCAAGGCGACGCTGAAGATGTGGAAAGCGTGGAATAAAAGTCATTTCGGTCTTTCGCCGTTTCTCCTCCGTGCTACCCAGAGGAAATCGCAATAGAAATGCCAAAAAGATGCCAAGGTGGAATGTCTGGGCGATGCAGTCGGCTTCCTCTGATTTTTAGAGAACCCTCATTCCCGTTTCGGGCAACTTTGGTGCTTGTTAGGAGGAAACAATGTCAAACTCATTAGTGCTCCCAAAAGGCTTTCTTTTACACTGAACACAAACTTACACTCGCACACTCGCATTACTATAATACACGCGGTGGGCTTCCTGTCGCTAAAAGTGTCCTTGCCCCGCCTTGCGAGTGTGTGTGTCTGTGTGTGTGTGTGAGCAGACGCTTTGAACTTTTTCTTGGCGTATACTTAATGGATTAATGAGATTTTTTGTTTGCGCAAGCCAACAGCAGGCGGAGGCAGGCGCCTAGAAAACGTAAAAGGACCAGAGGCAGCTGGCAATCTGCGGAGAAGGAAAGGTAGCTGAGAATGGATAAAGGATAAGGGAGGCGTCGTTGAAGGCGAGGACAAGGTGCCAAGGAAGCTGAAAACAAGAAGGTGGCCTCAACTGAACGATTTTTTTTTTAAGTAAACACTGTTTATGTCCAAAACGGTGCCAATGGGTTGTGCCACTGCGTGCGAGGTCGTTATTTTAAAGAGCCAAAGAAGGATATTTAAAAGGGACTTTAGAAAAAATCTATGAATTAAACTGCATGAAAACAAGATGGAAAAAAGGAGAATAAAAAATATTTATTTAAATTTTTAAAATAAATTATCAATGCTTTTCAATAAATAACTATTAGGAGCTACAAGAGTAAAAGAGAACTGGTAAAGAATTCAGAAAAACCTCTTTTAATCTTGCCTTCATCTTTATAATTATTTATTCCCATATATTTAACAACCCATTTTAATTTTTGCAACTAAAGAAGGAAGCATAAATATTCTTCCCTCAAAACTGAAAACTGTTTACCTTACCTAAACTTCTGAGCTAAGCTCTCCAATCAGAAAATCCGTTTATCCTCCCAGAGAACCACAAAACGGATATACGGAAACCAAAAGGCAATTCAAATACAAAAGAGAACTACAAAAAAAAAAAAAAACAGTCACAGAAACACTCAAAACACTCGGTCAGGCCAATTGCTCAGAGTCAGGACCAAAGTAGGAGTTAGAGTTAGCCGCCCCCACGAAGCGATTTCCCTGCAGATTGGAGCCCTCTTTAGTGTCATAATCACAGGACATGGCAAAAAGCGTTGACACTTTTTTCACACTTGGCCAGCTCCCGCCAGGACGTGGCAGGACGTGGCAGGACGTGGCAGGAGCAGAGCTCAGCCAACGAGGAGCAGCTGGCAATGGGGCCAAGTCACAGCGCAAATGACTTTGAATTATTTGTTTACCTGGGTGGCTGCCTGCTGGCCTTTCACCTGTCAACAGTCGCCGGCGAAGGGTGCAGCAGCAGCCTCTGTTCTCTCATTAGAAGATTATGCCCTAGCGGAGAGTTAAGTCATTCTTGCTGGAAGTTTGAAGAAATATTTATTCTTAAAGTTTGTATAAAGAAAATGTAGTTTATGTATTGAAGAAAAACCAAACGGAAATGCTTAAAATTAACCGAAGAAAATCCAACCTTAATTAAGACTCACAAGTTCCTTCAATAAAATAGTATTTCTCCCATCAAAAATTAACTGCAGGTTGTTAACTTCGCATAAATCTTAAAGACAGACTTCCATAAGGGTATTAGAAGCCCCGACCTATCGAAGACATCCTTTGGCTGCGGTTGTTTTTGTTTTTCTCCCTTGTTTGTGGCCAACACAAGCACCACGCACCATTGTGCGTAACAAATCGCAGCCATAAACAGGCAAAAAGGGAAATCCCCCAAGAACACCGACTGCTGCCTACAAAATATCCTGCAAGGAGGGGCGGGAAGCCTGCCATAATAATTCACAATTTTTCACAGTTAAGTGTCAGCGGTTGCGTCGCTCACAATTGCCGGGCTCACTAAGCGGGGGCACTAAATCAACCGAGCAGCGACCAGCAGCGGCAGCGGCAGAAGAAATAAAGCCTAATCCCGGCGTCCTTGTATCACGCGGCGTATGCGCGATATTCGCGCTCACGGGCCAGGTGCAGCACCGGCCACAATTACTTGATTATGGCCCATGCTGCTGGGGTGTGTGTGCGAGGGTGTGTGTATGCATTTGTCCAAGTAAAAATACGAGATCATCTGGCAGCTTCCGGGCGGTGACAGTGACAAGCCCATTAGCCCTTGGCCAAGTGCAATGTTTAAGCAAAAACTGGAGACTGCAAGGGGGAATTATTTTAATATTTTTAAGGTCTTAAAAGACAATAATTAACTAAAGGGGAAAATTTAAGGTTCAACTTAAAAACGATTATAAATCCATAATTTTGAATTAAAATATATAATTTTAGTTAAATTTTTAAAAAGTATATATTTACTAATCTCAAATAATCAAGATTTAATGAATTACAAACTTAACAAAAGCCTTAAAACAATTTTAAGAGATTTCTGTTTTATATAAACCCCTCAACCAGAAAGTCAAGTCAAATAACAAATTTACTAAGCAAATATATTCGTCAAAAGTCAAGCCATAAGAAATTATAATCAGTTTTAACAGTTTAAAAACAATTTTCCACTGTGTCCTGGATCCCTGCTGGCATGTCGTGAGTTTCCACGGCATTTATTTGGTTGCCTGGCGTTGCCGGAACGCCACTTTAACTGTCACCACCAAAGAAACATCAGAAGCCAGGACACCCAGACTCCCAGACAGCAGACCAAACAAAAGCCAGCAGTTGGGTGGAGCAACTGCAACTGGCCAGCAAACAAACACGCACCCCACGTCCCGGCTTCCATGTCCTGCGAGCAGAAGGATCCTGGCTGTGGGGCTACCTTTTGATGTCTGAATACGCATTCAACTCTAAGCTGTCTTCAAAGTTTGATATATGAGCCACAGCACTTGGCCCGAGTCCGTGACTTTAAGGGTGCAATTAAAGTAAGCATCAAAAATATATCACAAAGGAAATGTGAGTCAGAATGCTTGACATTGCAAAACGAAAAATACTTGATTTCATAATTGTTTTGAATGCATTTTTGTTTACAACTTTTTAACTAAAAGTGTCTCAGCTTTCTATCAAATTAATATTGTAAAGATAAAGACATATTTTTGGTCTTGTATGGAAAAAGGAGCTTAATTTAAATATTTATTTTCCTCAGACCTTGAACAGAAATATTTTCACAAATGTGCTGAAAATTGATTCTCTTTATTTGGCAGAAGCTTAAGCCAATTATTGTCGAGTCCCTGGGAAATGAGCAAAACTTCTTGGCATCAATGAAGACTCCTCCAGCAATCATAGGCGAAAAATACAAGTGAGCTCGAAGTATATATATATATGAACTCTCCCATATAACCCTTGTGCACTGTCCACTTGCCGCAACCCTTGGTTTTCCTCCCATAAAATGGAAAACTTTCGCGCAAAGCTTCTTTTGTTTTCCCCTCCCGGTCTCTTTTTCACAACAATGCGAACTCAACTTGGCCAAGAATTATTATAGTATTTTCTAATAAAAGAAAATTGCTATGTGGAATGTACTCGACAAATAATTGGAGGGCTCCCAGGTGCCATGCAAATAAGTGTGCCATAAAATTTATTAAAATTGCTTTGTGTTCGATTGTGCAACAGTTGTGCGCCGCCACAGCGCTTTTCTATTTTGTGTAAAGCAAATAAGTTTGCCACAGAGCTTTGTTTGTTTGTACTCCCCCCCAGCGTCCCTCCTGGGCCCCGCCAAGGAAAAACTATCAGTTTTGTGGAGAGGAAATGAAGACCCCAAGTGGGAATTCGCTTGCAGAGAGAGAAAGTTTTGAAACTGCGAGGGAATATATATTTAGTTAAAAATATTAATTCCTTCAATAAAACTAATATGTATTTGTATTGAATATGGTATTGTATGTTTTTATACCCTTGCAGGGTATTATAATTTCAGTCAGAAGTTTGCAACGCAGTGAAGGAGACATTTCCGACCCTATAAAGTATATATATCCTTGATCAGCATCAACAGCCGAGTCGATCCAGACATGTCCGTCTGTCCGTCTGTCCGTCTGTCTGTCTGTCTGTCTGTCTGTCTGTCTGTCTGTCTGTCTGTCCGTTTCTACGCAAACTAGTCCCTCAGTTTTGAAGCTATCTGAATGAAACTTTGCAGACAGTCTTCTATAAACTCTCACTCGTACATAAGTCGAAACGAGCCGGATCGGATGACTATATCATATAGCTGCCATACAAACGATCCGTAAATTTGTTGAAAAAAAATCATAACTTCACTGTTTTTTAACATATCTTGGTCAACTCTCGGTTATTAGTTAAATGTATTATTCTCAATTTTTGGCTTTAATTTTATAAAGATTGGACTACTATATCATATAGCTGCCATGGGAATGGTCGTGAAATTTTTAGAAAAAAAATTATTGCTTTGTCAGTTTTCAACATAATTTCCTTTACTTTGAGATACGAGCATTCTATATTATTTCAGAATTTTGTTTTAAATATCATTAAAATCGGACGACTATATCATATAGCTGTCATACAAACGATCGGTAAATGTGGAGGTAAATTACATTTTACCTTACATGTAAAAATGTAAAAAATCTGAGACTGTAAAAATAAGATGAATATAAAATAACATACTGTTAAGGTGAAGTGCCCTACTCTTCGCGTCTCA
>VNJS01005120.1:0-10437 GCA_008042575.1 Drosophila watanabei
TCTCGGTCCCCAGAGCCCCTTTTTTGGCGCCGCCGCAGCGGAGGGGTTGGATGTTGGCCCGATCCTTGGCCTTCTGCTCTTTTTTCCCAATTGGAGCCAGAAACTGGGACCGTGGAGGTTGGCCTTCCAGCTGTACGTGCAAATTTAAAGTTGAATTAAAAGCCAAGATTTAGTTTAGTTTTTAATTTTAAAGTTTAAATCTGCGCGGGCTACTCTCGTTTTCCAACACTACGCAACTACGAAAGCTCCCTTCGTGTGCGTTGCGCAACACTGTGATCAGCTGTGATCAGCTGATCTTCTTGTGCTGCGTGCTGTGAGGAAAAACGCGAGGGAAAANGAAAAATGCGAGGGAAAAAGGTGGCTTGTGGAAACTGTTCCAATTCGTGTGAGTGTGCGGCGTTTGTGTGGGCGTTCACTGGACGAGGGAGAGGTCCCCCCCCTTGCCCTGGAGATCTATGGCGGTCGCAAGTACCAAGATTCTGGGAGCCCGGATAGCCTGCCGGGGCCGGTTCTGGTACGTACCTTTGTCCCGAGGTGTCTCACACTGCACTAATGTTGCTTTTCAGCGGCTGTCGAGTTGTTTACACTAACTCCTGGACGGTTCACTTACGGAGCTCGCAGGCGTGGGCGCAGGTGTGCGGGCGATCGCGTCGCGGCGTGGCACTGTGTACGGCGGGTAGGTGCGCGTGTGGCTCTTGTCCCGAGAAGTCTCACCGCGTGGCTGTGTGGACTTCGAAGTTAGGCGGCGGAGCGATCGAGCACGCGTCCGATCTCGGCGAGTGGTAAAAACGGAAGAGCGCCCCCAGATGAGACTTTTGCGGACCACCGCACGTGTCTCTGAGGGTCTGTGTGTGCGTGTGTATTTGGCCGCGGCGGCCCGGCGGGGCAATCGAGCACGCGTCCGATCTCGGCGAGTGGTAAAAACGGAAGAGGAAGAGTGAAAATATCAGAGATCGCACTTTAGTAACGCGTGGCGTTCACTGAACTAGTTCGCCGCTATCGATTGGCCTATCGATCGCGGCCGCACAAGTGCGATAACGCGTTCGGGGGGTTCTTCTCGTGGTTCGCGTCTTGGCTTAAATGATAATAGCTAGTTTTAAGTAGGGTTTTCTTTAGTTTTTCTATTAGATTTCAAAAATAACCGGGGGACTCCGTGTCCTAACTTAGCTTAAATCTATAGATAATAAGGAACATGTTATGGCAATATTAAGACTAATGATAATAAAATTACTCCGGCGGCTGCTCGGCACGAAAATTTGTACGCCCTCCAATTTAGGGCGTTACAATATGTAAAAATGTAATGTAATGTAATGCCATTGAAATCTGCAAGGGTATACAAACTTCGGCGTGCCGAAGTTAGCTTCCTTTCTTGTTTTTTTTTTTATATATTATTACATCTACCTTTATAATTGGAAATCTAGATTACCATCACCCAATTTCATCATCCAATATTTTTGGAATGAGAAATATTCAAGAATGAATGATATTTTCCTCCAGGAAGTTTCTGAATTTATACCCAACCAAGGATCACATCTATGTGTGGTTGTATGTCTATGCGTGTTCAACAGGTACAAAAATGGTATAGATCACCCACAGCCTGTTGAGCGTAATAAAAAAAGACGTCTCGATGCACAAAAGCACCATTAGCGAGACGAAGAGCACTCTAACAAGAATTTTGGGCATAAGTGTCCACAGTTGACAGTCCCAAATTTTCGAAATATTTGATAATTATATCTAATGTTTTTTCCTAAAACTGTCGAAATAAAATGAATCTAATCCCTTCTGAAAGTAACTGACCCAGTGGCTACCCTTACTTTTACTCTCTGCCAATTTCAAAATTCCACACTCCATGTAATGTGGAGATCTCGGTAACTCATTCCTTATGAATACACCTAGAAAATGTGGAATATGTTTAAAGCCGGACCTCATGATATCGAAGTTGCTTAATGCCCTTTTGGGTAGCCGACTTAATGGTTTTTTTTGATGACGTTTTTGTTTTTGTTTATTTTTCGAAAGCGAAATCCCATATCCTTTCCTATATGGTTGTAAATATAAACCTTCCCCCAACGCAACTGATTTCATCTTTCTATTATGTTTCTGATTTTCTTGCAGCTGTGCTTTTGCAATTTTTCCATTATTTATAGTCTTTGCAATTGCTGCACTTCCTGAAGCCAAACTTAGAGCTGTTAAAATTGGAACAAGTGGCAAGATGCCACCCGTTTTGGGTACATTGATAACCCTTGGGACTATTTAATTTTTCTTTCTTCTTTCTTTTTAAAGCACTTAGAGCTGTTAAAATTGGAACAAGTGGCAAGAAGCATCCTATTTTAGGTACATTGATAACCCTTGGGACTATATAATTTTTCTTACTTCTTTTTTTTTATCCCATTGTGTTTGTTACTGCTTTACTTGCTACTTTTATTGCATTCAAGAAGTCTAGTGGCTTTTTCTTTTTCGATTCCTTAGTAGCATGCTTGATTATTAAAGCAAGTGATTTTTCACAACCTTTTTTTTCTCTTGCTTTCTTCCCATACCAAACTTTTTCTTAACCTTTATTATATTTGTTACATGCAGCAGCTTTCTCTCCAACTCCACTACTATCTTTCGCTTTAACACGTTCCCAAGCCCTATCTGCTTTATGTCTATCACCCAAGTTGTTACTATTAGAATACTCTATATTATGCGTTCTACACGCTTCATCTAAACCGTTTATTCCACGATCGCCTCGCGCTAATCGTTTCTCTAGCTTTGTATCAGGACTACAGACTAATTTATTTATTTACGAGACCAGTACCCTGTTTGACATTTGTTTTATGACTGATTTTATTACAAAAATGTTTACCCATTTTATAACAACCTCAATTATCAAAAGATTGTCAATGAATGAAGTACTTATTACAATAACATGCGCTTATTAAGACAAAATAAAAATATTATAGTTAGAAACATTGAACGTTAAACCAATACAAGACAATATACAAAACTATTTTTACATAAAACCTAATAGAAATAAAGATTCATTCTACCTATCCCAAACTTATACACATATACCGAAACAGCTACGTGACTGCACCAGCACACACAGCTCCTTCACGTGCAAAGGGAGACAGCATCGCGGCAGCTCGAGTTCCGAAAATGCGGGATCCTCAACTGCCTCGCCCCCTACATAGCAATCTTCGAGACCCTCTAGCCGAAATGCATCCGCGAGCACTTCAAAGTCTACCTGACTCTGGGACTTCTTAATCCGCTCACCGAATAAGCCGGGTCTACAGTTAGACACCGCAGCCTATGTCCTTCCGGAATTGGCGGGAAAGTTGCCCTCACATCCAATTTCCCAGAATCCCTTGAAAGACCTGCCCTCTCTCAATGGGCAGACCCCACCTCCTCTGAGAGCTCACAGATCGACATCCTGATCGGAGCCGACCTATTACCGTCGACTATGTTGAGTGGCACTCGAAGGAGTATTTGCGGCTCACTTCTAGGCCAAGAAACCATTTTTGGGGCCAATTTCAAATGGTGTAGCCAATAAAGTCGCGTCCTTTACGACTCAAGTACACCCAATAGGTAACGATTTGCTAGACACGCTTCTCAGCAAGTTCTGGGAGGTGGAGGATCTGCCAGTCCAGCTGGTAAAAGAAGCCGATTCCTATTGCGAAAGGAACTTTCTCCAAACCAAAAAGAAAGACGCAAGCGGGAGGTACGTGGTGACGCTCCCGTTCCGCGACCCCGAAAACTCTGGATCCGATCTAGGATACTCGAGGCCCATTGCGTTGGCTCAGTTTCTTAGAAACGGGAATCGTTTAAAGAGAGACTTTCCCCTAAAAGAGCAATATGACAGCGTGATTCAAGAGTATTTGAATCAGGGTCATATGAAAGAAGTTCGGCCTAGTCACAGTGCTCCTACTTACTACATAATTACCATGCGGTAATTAAACGCGAAAGCACCCCTAAAAAGCTTCGCGTTGTATGCAACGCATCAAGCTCTTCGGCAAATGGAACCAGCTTAAATGATATTCTTAATGCTGGTCCAGTCCTCCAATCCGATCTGACCATTCAAATCCTGAAGTGGCGATATTTCCAATATGTTTTCAGTGCGGACATTACTAAAATGTACCGTGAGATCTGGGTCAATTCCAAGCATACCCTTTTTCAAAGAATTCTGTTCGAAATAAGGAAGGAGATATCCGAGATTTTGAATTGCAAGCAGTTACCTTCGGGGTCAACTGCGCGCCCTTAATCGCTATTCGAGTGCTGCAACAGCTGGCAAAGGACGTCCAAGTGTCATTTCCAAAGGGCAGCCGCATTATTCAAGAGTATATGTATGTCGAGTATATGTATGCCGGGTTTTCATTAAGAAAATAAACTTCTAACCATAAGAGTATTTTAAGCGATATTTCAACAGAGCACCTTCTGCATAGCGAATTCCTCGACATTAATGCCGAAAGTACGGCCAAGACGCTCGGTATTCAATGGAGAGCGATGTCCGACGATTTCTATTTCATGCCTCCAGAAATAGTATCTGAACCTGCCTACACTAAGCGGGAAGTTTTATCCCAAATCGCGAAGTTGTTTGATACTGCAGGGTGGCTCACTCCTTTCATTATTCGTTCCAAAATGTTTATGCAGGAGATCTGGTTGCAAGACTTGAGTTTAGACGAGCATCTTTTCACCGAAATGAGTCAGAGGTGGCAATCCTTCCTACAGGAATATTCCGACCTCAAGCAGATCCGCGTTCCGAGATGGGTCGGGTATCAACCGGGGGTATCAATAGAGCATCACGCTTTTTTTGACGTGTCTCAAAAGGCTATCTACATCCGCTTCGAGATGGGCCACAGGATCACCACCCGTCTGCTGACAGCCAAGTCGCGAGTTGCTCCGGTGAAAACCGTCTCCCTCCCCCGGCTAGAGCTCTGTGGTGCCGTGCTCTTAACCGACATGGTAACCGCAATCCTTCCGCATTTGCCGACAGCCAATTCCGCTTTCCGCTGCTGGACAGATTCCACTATTGTTCTAGCCTGGTTAAGAAAGCCTGCTTGCAACTGGACCACGTTTGTGGCCAACAGAGTTGCCAAGATTACTCAGGCAACACCAGTCGACTGTAGGGCACACGTTCGATCCGAACAAAACTCCGCCGATTTAGTCAGTCGAGGCGTATCCCTACACGAACTAGCGGACAATCAACTCTGGCGGCACGGACCAGTGTGGCTGCATGGACCACGCGAGCTATGGCCATCACAAAGCGATTTCCACCCTATGACTCGCTCGATCTCGCAGAGGCAGAGAAAACTTTGATATCCATTGCGCAGCGCAGAGCATACGGCCAAGAACAAAAGCTTCTAGCAGAGAAAAAGCCTCTTCTAGTGTCAAGTCCGATCGCGAATCTATTTCCATTTATCGACCAACATGGCCTTTTAAGAAGTTTGCAGTATGACGAACGCCATCCGATAATACTCCCATACGACTGCCGACTGTCTCGCCTCCTCATCCAATTTGCTCACCAGATTACTCTTCACGGCGGTAGTCAATTAATGGTACGCCTGATCCGATCGAAGTATTGGATTCCTAAAATCAAGAATCTGAAGGCTGTGGTGAGTCCGTGTAAGATATGCACGACTCACAAGCAGCGATTGCAAACCCAGCTGATGGGCGATTTTCCGAAAGATAGAGTCACCTTCTCGAGGGCCTTTACTTACACTGGCATTGATTATGCCATCTCTTCGAAATCAAAAATTACACTGGTAGAGCGTGTCTCATAACAAAGAATATGTTTGTGTGTTTGTGTGTTTTTCCACGAAGGCCATCCATTTGGAACCCACTTTCGACCTGTCAACCGACAAATTTCTAGCGGCTTTTGCTCGTTTCGTAGCGAGGCGCGGTTGTCCTCAACGGGTCCATTCGGATAATAGCAAGACCTTTGTCGGGCCAGCGACGCTGCTTTCCCGGGACTTCCTACATGCTATCAAAGAGTCCGTGACTGATGCATACAGCCATCAGGGGCTCATATGGCGGTTTATCCCACCCGGGGCTCCACATATGGGGAGTCTGTGGGAAGCGGGGGTAAAAAGTTTAAAAACCCTTTTTTATAAAGCCACTGCTACCCGCAAGTTTACGTTCGAGGAACTTGCGACACATCTCGCAAAGATCGAGGCTTGCCTCAATTCTAGACCCCTCTCCCCGAAATCTGAAGATTCCTTAGATTTTGTGGTCCTCACACCAGGTCATTTCCTTGTTGGAGGGCCGTTGCTGTCCAGGGCTGAGCCCGAAAACAAGGCGACGCCAAGTCGATAATAAATCAATGGCAACACCTCAAGGCCCAACATCAGCAGTTTAGTGCACGGTGGAAAGAGGAGTATCTAAAAGAACTCCACAAACGTAATAAATGGCAATTTCCGACCAAAAACTTCCAAATCGACGATATTGTAGTCGTCAAAGAGGATAATCTTCCATCGAACGAATGGCGGCTCGGCAGAATAGTTTTTGTCTTCCCAGGAGTCGCATTCGAGTCGTTAAAATCCGCACAGTTCGGGGAAGCAGGAATCCTCCGTTCCTAGGAATTAGGGTCCCTCGCGTTCAATTTCCTAAGTGCAGCCTGCCAATTCTAATATACGTTCTTCTTTGTTTTATCGCAGAACAAGTTTCCCGACATGGCTCCTCGTCCTCGTTCCGCCCAGTCCTTGGAGAGCAGACGTACTCGAGGTATTCAATCCTACCGATGCCGAGTCTGTCGGGGAATCCATCCTCTTCGGAAGTGCAAGAGGTTCCAGAAACTAAGCCCTTAAAAACGCCTTCGAGCAGTGCTTATTAATAAATACTGCTCGAGCTGCCTTGCACATGAGAACTCAGGAGGAACCTGCCGCAGCGAGGACGGCTGCAAGAAATGCGGAGGAAGACACCACACCCTGCTCCACATGCAAGAGGAGCAACCGCCGCGTCGAACAGTCCAGCCAGCGCCATCTCCGAAGCGCCCATCACTTACCCGCCGCCGAGCGTCGAGACCGCCTCCACCTACATCTGCCATGTCCGTCTCCCGGTCTCCGTCGCCTTCTCGAAACCCCATCGAGCGCTCACGTCCGGAGGTCTTCGCTCCGACTCCATCGGTGGCAACGTGGATCAAAGAGAAGGCGATCCACATCCTCCCGACAGCGGTCGTCCTGCTTGACGCGGGGTCCACGACCTTCGAGACCGGGGCATTGATCGACCCATGCATGTTGGTTAGCAGCATTGACCGCTCGTTGGCATCCGCGTTGGTCTGCGCGACGACTATCCGGGCTCGAACAGGACACTTCCAACTCGGGGTCGTCCTCAGGGTCGACCTAAGCCTGAAAATCCTACGCGGGCACTGAGCGACGCAGCGAGGGCGAAATTCAAGGACGAGCAGTTTCATCGCCCCGCAACCATCTCACTCGCTTGGGTTCCGATGTCTTTTCGAAGATCATCCAACCAGGGTTCCTAAAATTGGAAGATGGGTTGCCGGTGGCTCAGAGCACCGTTTTCGGATGGACCCTCTCCGGCGCGTATCAGGAGGCCTGACAGCAGATCTCTCACTCTTGCTCTCGCTCGCTCTCCCTTTTCTCGGCCGTTTGCTCGCTCCCTCCGTTTCCAACCGTCAAAAAGCGTCTCTCAATCCTTGCTTTTGTTAGATCTAAGATTAGTCGTAAGCACTGAAGCTTAAATAAAGTGAATTGTGAAGTCGACGCCTGGCTATTCTTCTTCTGTTTATGGGACCACGGAATTTTTGTCCAGCAGCCAATACCATCGCCCCAGCACCAGCCGGAACCATCGTTAGTGCCAGTTCGGAAGCAACATCTTTGAGATCTGCCCACTCCAGTTCAAAGTTCAAGTTCTCACAAAAAATTAAACAATATATATTAATCACGAACGATCAATTGGTCAGCTTTTTGGATTTAATAAACTGATATCAAGAACACATAATGATGAAATATACAACTCAGATTATCCTATAAATATTTTAAAAGTAAATTCCATTAGATTGGAACGTAACATTATTAGCGGATCGTATGTGGGAAACAAACCAAATCATATACTTCACGAATTTGGTATCAATGTGCCCCTGGCCATAAAATGAAAATAAATCCTAGAAATATTATTTATTACGCTGTCAGCTGTAGAAAAATAAGTACGCTTGAAGTACGGGTAACTGATGAGAACGGAGATTTTATTAATTTGCGAGGGGAAACTGTAACAATTCGTTTAAACTTGCGAGCAACAGAATGATAATCTATAGTAAAAAGCCTGTCTCTACCCCCTTATCAACATTACCAAATGGGTCGAATTGGGCGACGAACTACTACCTCATCTATCATATTCTCCAGATTTGGCCCCGTGGAACTTCTTTTTGTCTCCAAACTTGAAAAAGTCACTCGCTGGACAGAAATTTGCGTCGAATGAGGAGGTTATCGCCGCCATAGAGGCCAATTTGGCAGACCTTTAAAGACGTATTTTTCAGGCGGGTTAAAGAAATCGGAGCATCGCTGCGCCAAGTGTATCGAGCTAAAAGGAGATTATGTTGAGAAATAAATCCCCACTTTCCAAAATTTTCGGTTTTCTTTTGGAGGTTAAGTACTTATTGGACCACCCTAGTATGCTTTAAATCTATTTGTGCACAATCGCGACAAGTTGACCACTTGCAAAATAGCTGTGCTCGGCAGTGTACAAACAAATGGCTGCTTCCTGCTCCTGTGTGTTCAAACATTTAGTATGAAAACTTAATTTCTGCAATTGATCTAATTGCTAATATGTGCTTCTTCGACGCCACATGCTGCCTTATTTCGAATACTTTGGCTGAAATTGTAGACATACAAATGAAAAAAAAAACTTTGGTTCAATATCCTGGCAGTTTACGTAACCACGCCTTGAACGCGCTATTTTGGAGCCAAACATCGCAAAAATATTGCTTATATGTTTATTACATTCGGCATTTTAGCAAACGGTTTATTCAATTTCACAAATCCAAATAATTCGGGGTAACAACTTCAGCTAACATATCTATCTTCGATGGCACTTTCGATTAGAAATTAATTCATGATCATATGAAATGCACATAACCATCGCCAAAAAAGAACAAGCTTTGATATTTTCATTCCATTAATACTAGTATGACACTACCGCATTAATTAGAGATTTCATTAAAGATTTGAGAGCGCTATAGGGTTTCACACAAGTGCGAGCAAGATGACTATATGGCAACTTTAATACATTGGCTAATGCATTGACAATGTATTAAGGGGGTCATCCCATGTGACGGCCTGTTTTTAAGGGGTTTTTTAGAATTTATTTTCTTCGTCCAGTGAAAAGATAGAGCCTTAAATTTTTTGTCACTTGTAAACATATATTTTGACAATATGAATATAAATTTTGATCAAAAATATTGAGTGGAACTTGAGGTACCCCGTTTTGAACACCCCCGCCTTTAAAAAAGGTACCCTTAGTATCTCCACGATTCCGGCTAATTGGCTTATCGGAAATCAAAAAACTAAACAGCATTAAAATCTGTACGTCAAAATGCACGGTATGAACTACAATCAAATGAATATATACAGAAAATTGAATTTTTGACAGACATTTGAAAAAAAATTGCGTTTTTTGCCGATTTTTTTTTAGTTTTTTGCTAAAAAAAATATATATGTTCTTAATATTTCTTAATGATCGTAATTCATTCCATGCATTTACGTGTGTTTAACATTCCCTTAAAATTTCAAGTCATTCGGTCCATCCGTTTTTGAGTTAGGATGGAGATCAGGTCGAAAAACACAGTTTTGCGAAAAACGCAAAAGAAATATTTATTCCAGGAGTAAGCTGCACTGAAGGGCATACTTTCACAGCGCTATAACTTTCATATGGCATTGAAAATCAAAAAATCTTTTTAACCACATATTCCTCATAAGTTATAGATAACTGAAATTTCTAAATAGCTTTTTAGAAGTGAAAACCGAAAAACTTTGTGGCAAGAAATTATTTTATTTGGCAAGACGAAAACGAAAAGACGTGCGCTCGATTTGATTTCAATTTTTCGACAATTCTTATATTTTACACAAGAGACCTTAAAGCCTAGCTTGACGACGGTTGGCGAATTCGGGGCGAATTCGCATTGAGCGAGAGAGAAAGCTTTATTGTGCTCCCGCCTTCGCCCTACACTAGCTTACACTAGACTTCATAAAAACAAAAAATACAAATCCAAAATAAAACTCAAATGAGCCAACACCGGCCCCGTTGAAAGCCTGCACGGCTTTAAACCACTGGTAGTGGCGCCACCTTGTGGACAGCTCTCCGAAAAACAGCTCCATCGGTCCTCCTAATGTCGACGACCCTGACCATGCCGTCCTCTCCTGCGTGGGTCGTCACGATCCGTCCCAGGAGCCACTGTTGAGGCGGAAGATTGTCTTCGGCGACGACGACGAGCTGTCCCTCCTTTACGTT
>VNJS01005128.1:0-12653 GCA_008042575.1 Drosophila watanabei
TATCGATGTCGCACGCGACACTTTGTTCCATCATACTTTGCATGTTGTTTTTTAATATTTAAGTAAATTCGAAGAGCCTATATATGTTTTATTTCGACTTTTTGCATTCTTCTTGTGATGTTAGGAAATCAAAGTTAAAGCATAATGACTCTGTTTTAGGTGTTTTTATCAAATCAAAATAGGCTCTTTTTTATGATGTTTTTCATCAAAATGATGAAAAATCGCATTTACGTGGAAATGCATGTGAATATTTCGAAATCTTTTTTAGAATACGTTAAAGGCTTTAAAATTTGATCTATTGGAACACTTTCTAAAGTTACTATGTTGACAAAAAAATTTTAGAGAACTTTTAATTTTTTGGCCTTGGTTGCTGTTTTCAGAGAATCACCCATATGTCATTTTCGAAGCTAACTTTTAAAAAATTCCGGCAGCTCTCAGCACTTTTGTTCCAATATGCACGGTATCTCATTCAAAAGATAAAATTATTCTCTAATTCCTGATTAAATCTTAAAACGATTGAACCGACAGATTTTGAGAAAATCAAGTGGTTTTGTTTCCGACCCCATTCGTAAACACTGGTTCTATATCGATAGGAACGTCTCATACGCTCACTGTTATGCGATTTTCTCAAAAACTGATGGTTCAAGGATAATAAAATGTTGTACACTTAAAGTACAATAAAAATCCTTTGTCCTGACATACCGGGTATGGTGGAACAAATCCTGTGAGCCAAGATATGAAGAAAACTATAAAAACTTGATTTTTCAAACACTTCTTATTAATATACCCAAAGGTCAAATGCCCCCAAACCAAATGAAAAACGTTAGAAAATTCTTTTCTTAGCATGTGGAATCTTTATTTTGTTCATTTCAGTGCTTTATTTACGAAATAAATTAAAAACAAAAAATCCTCCTGTGTTCCATTTTCCAACCGTTCCATTTCGGCGCTAACTAACCGACGCTATTTTGACGGACATTAAACAAACAACTTTCGCTGGACACGAACTTGGACAAATTGGTGGCATCGATGTTTCCGCCACGACGCTTCCCCTAAAGCTGGGAAAAAGTTGATTCTCTGTGAATCGTTTTTTTTTTTTCAATTTTTTTTTTTAATAAAATCGATTAAATCGAAAACAAAACTTAACTTTTTTTTTTACTTGAATCAAATTTAGAGAAAAACAAAAACATAAATTTAGTTACATAATTGTTCATAAAACAATAAACCAAAAATATTTGTAGAATAAATTAAATACAATTTACTGGCAATTACCAGTGATTAATTGATTTTGATTTTTTTTCATTTTAAAATATTATATTTCTTATTTTATAAAGAATTATTTTAAATAAAGTAACTTATTTTAAATAAAAAGTTTTAAAATAAAAGTTAAAAAAAGAAACAACATATTTTTATAATATAAAAACAAAAAAATCAAAATCAATTAATCTCTGGTTATTGCCAAAAAAATTAAATTAAATTGAATGAGATCAATTGACAGCACCTGTGTTGCACCCATCCCTGACCCGACTCCGAAAACGCGGAGGACAGGACACATAGGAACTAAGGACAAGCAAGTAAGTATAAAAACAAAAGGTACTGTATAAAAATCAATTATTCTAAATTTTCGCAGAAGCCGGCGCTAAACGGAGCGCGGGCAGAAGTTCCACTTCCACGGCCACGGCCAATGAACACCCAAAATTTGCTGCTGGTCCCGGATAGCGATCCCTTGTAATGGACTCACCGGATCCGGACGGCCAAGCTGGCTTTGGTTGTTGGCGGCAACTTAGGCGGTGACTCGGTGGCGTCTGCCGGTAGTCAAAGTACTGTCCACTCAGTGACGGACTGGCCGGCGGCGTGTTGGCACTAGCTCTGGCTCTGACGGATATTCGCTGATCTCCAGGCAAATCCAAAAACGGCACCGAAAACACCAAAAATAAAGATGCCGTGGCCAGTGAGTTTGTCCACGGCTACGCTGTAAGGAACCTTCCTTAAATAATTGTTTTCCACTTCACATATCCTCCTCATTTTTTTCAGATTGAATTAGTTTCACTAACGGTGCTGCCCTTCCAAATGCTCGCTCCTACTGTCTTTTCCCTTCCTTCTAGCTCTCCCCCTAATACCCTCGGTCCGTTGCTCGAGTTCCGACTTAGAAACCGTTCTTTCCTCGGTGCAACGGTCGAGGCCAAGGGTAAAAACCCTTTCTCTTAAGTTCCTATCCATTACATCTTACCGGTTCGCTCATTTGAAACCTCTCACCCCCTGGTACTACCGATCCTAATCCCTATCGATACATCGATAGTCCTCCAACCCATTTCGAAATGCAACAAATAAAAAAAAAAACAAATAACAAATAACAAATAAATTTTAAGCCTTATTGGTATGGAATCGACCAACTTTTGTGCTTTGGGTCATTGTCCTGGTAGAAGCGGAAACCTGACGACTGCCCAGTTTCTCTGTGCTTTGTAGAAAATTGTTCTTCAAAATCTAATTTGATTTTATATTAAACTTAATTTCCCACACATGCTGCCGACATACATACGCTTCCTCAGCAATGATTAACTGAGGCTTTCAAACGTGGGATAAATATGACGGCTTTCCAGAAAAAAGAATCTTTTCCCAAGTGCGAAATTTGAAAAGCTAACCGGCTAAACAGGAACGAGATCTAACGGTCTGATCAGCAGCTCGGCAAGACAAAAACAATAAAAAAAAAAAAAAAAAAAAAAAAAACCCGCACCGTCGCGAGCCCAATGCGTATGTTGTTGTTGCAAAGTCGAGATCGCGGCGATGTGCCGATTAAAACGCCGTTTAGATTTTTGGTTTCGAATTAGCCACCTACGAGTACATTTTTTAAGGCGAGGGTGTTTTGATCGCTATAACTTAGGTTCTACTCAATATTTTTGGCACAAAATTAATATTAATATTGTCGAAATATATGTTTATATGTGATACAAAACTAAAGGCTCTTTTTTTCACTGGACAAAGAAGAAAAATGTTAAAATTTTACCCCCAAAAACAGGCCGTCACATAAGGTGACTCCCTTAAATCGACATATCTCTGCGGGGAGATATGTCTTGTCGGCGGAGATATGTTGCGCGGACTTATGACGCTATGCCGGTTTAGTTATGGTCGCAGAATTTAATTTTTGAGCTAAACTAGCTAAAAAAACCAATAGTTTCCATTAAAGCGTTTTGATATTGTATATTTGCTGCCCCCAAGTGCACCAATTAACAAGAAAGGAAGCTAACTTCGGCACGCCGAAGTTTGTATACCCTTGCAGATTCCAATTGTATTAATTATAGTCTATCCCAATATAATATAATATGAACTACTTTCATATATATTTAATTTTTACGGTTTTACATTTTTTTTACATTTTTTCACATTTTTACATGTAAAGTAAAATGTATTTTTTTTCCACGTTTACCGATCGTTTGTATGGCAGCTATATGATATAGTTAACCGATCCGGCTCGTTCCGACTTATGTACGAGTGAGAGTATATAGAAGACTATCTGCAAAGTTTCATTCAGATAGCTTTAAAACTGAGGGACTAGTTTGCGTAGAAACGGACAGACGGACATGGCTAGATCGACTCGGCTGTTGATGCTGATCAAGAATATATATACTTTATAGGGTCGGAGATGACTCCTTCACTGCGTTGCAAACTTCTGACTGAAATTATAATACCCTGCAAGGGTATAAAAAGAGCGTAATAAAAAAATATAACTACATTTTTCAACATTGTTTTTGTTTTTATTATTAAAGCGTACATTATATATTTTAATTCTATATCTTTCATAAACGTTAATTAAGTATTAAATTTACTTAATCGCTTACGTTTGTGTAATTGCTATCAATGTTGCCATTATGTATTATTCACTTAAATGATAGTGTAACATTTATTATTATTATCTTTTAATACATATTGTTGTTAACCCTTGCCACTATCTATCAGTCCAATAATTAGATATTGAATTAAAAAGTTTTTACTTATTACATATATAACTTCTAAGCTGAAATTAATAGTACAAGTAATTGCATATAAGTATATTAAATATATTGTGTACTATATATACATATTTAGATATATGTTTGTTTCTTTTCAAAAACGTCGGTGTTATTTTTTATAATATTCAGAGAAAGGAGTTTGGTTCTTATCTTAAAAACCTAAGTGACTCGAGCAAACATAATACTTAAATAAATAAACAAAGCAAATTATAATAATTACATTTTACATGTGTTAAAAACAGTGACTTTAATAAATAAAAATATATCAAGTAAATATTGCAAAATCGTTCCAGCGAACACAAAAACCTCGAAAAACACAGAGAATATGGAAGCATGAATGTGTACTTTTAATAATAAATATTATTCAAAAGTGTGATTTAAAACTAAGCATATTTTAAAGACAGAAAATGTAGAAAATAGGGATTAATTTTAATAAATTTGAAATTATATCTAGCTTACTTTATAATTTCTTTATCACCTAATTTTGTCGTGAAATCGATACATATATAATATGCTTAAACAGTCTTTTTAAATTGGCAATGGCTATATATACATTGTTCCAAATATATAATGAATACGTAATTTCCTCTCAAGACTCATTCCCTTATACGGATTAAAAGATTGTTGCGAGTTTACTTTTTTATGTACAATATTCACACATGACTAGAGCCATATATAAATCCGTAATTATTTTATCACAGCAATATATTTATTTTTTAATTTTGTGGGTTTCGTCTGTTTACTTTTCCAGAAATACGCGTGCTGCGAGATATTTTGAATTATTATATGTTCAATTTTGGATTTTGGTCTAAATTGCTCATTTTTATTTTTTCTTCTTTATTCAAAAATAGTATTAATGTTATCTCTGGAGCAAATGATTATCGATTCCAATAAAAAACAAAAAAATAATGCCACTAGTTTTTCAAATTCAGATTAAGATTATGTTCGTAATTTTTTATTGAATATTGGTCACTTTTTATTTATTATTTCAACTTTTTTCCACTGACATTCATGAATAATAAATAAATAATACATTACACAGTGCCCATATGTTGACTAGTCGATCGTGTTTATTATTTCTGTTTATTTATATGCATATTGTTTTGTGCAATTTATGTATGATTGACCATGGATTTACATAAGGCTCTAGTTTTTCCATATAATTTTTTTTTTTTCGTGCGCTTCAAATATTGAAATTATACAATAGATAATTTTATGGGATATGATGGAGTGGTATCTTATTTTTACACAAATTGTTCAATTAAGTACAGTAGTGATCGCCAAAGAACAAACACAGCAAAAACTAGGCACGAATAAGTTCATTTTAAATGTGATTTGCCAAACAAACATTTTAGCAGATGTTATTAAATTTGGTTGATGGGTTAAACAAAACTTTAACAAAAAATTTAATCTCAAGGCTATTATTATTTGTCAAAAATAACAAACATTACTAAATAAATCATTTAATAATTTTAAATTGTTTTTTTTTTCTCAGCGTTTTTTTTATGTTTGGAATAGCAAGTAGTTCTATCAGGTCTTATAGTCAATAAATTCGTACGCATTTGTCAGTATCAGTACGTTCTATGTGAAAATGGTTGTCTATTTACAAAGTTATATCTGTATTTGTTGAAGTTGCAAACTTATACCTTCTTGGTTTTTAAAATAAAAGAAAATAAATATGGCAAATCCCGAATGATAAAACAAGGGTTTTCAATGGCTATTTGCAAATTGAACACCTTTAAACTATTTATATTGAACATTGATTAAAAATAAGCAAAAACTGTATTTCATGTATTCTATTAAAGAAATCGATTACATTCTCAAATGTTTTTAAAAGTTAAAAGGCAATAATGTTTTCAAAAGTTAAAAGGCAACAAACAAACCATAATATTATTTGTCAGATTTAAAAAACGGTAGACGGACTTTGGGATAAAGAAGTTTGTATACCCTTGCAAATTACTATTAGAACATTGAAAATGTAGTTTTTAGTCAAATAACCTAACAGGAGAGATATCAAACAGTTTTACCTTTTTTTTTTTCCTAGTTTGTCATTAAATTCAAAATATGTTAAAACCCGATGTAAGTATTTTTTTAATAGTATTTAGATTTATCCTATTTGATATATCCAGAGTAGATAAAAATTAGTCGAAAAAAATGCGAAATTATAATTTTTTTCGTTTAATTACTCGAACGTTCCTATGGCATCTTTATAATAAAGTGGTCTGATCTGGTTCATTTCGATTTTTACATTATAAGACCATTCGGAATTGAAATTATTGACTAAAATAATAATACCCTGCTAAGGATTGTTATAGTTACTTAAGAGAAAAAAATAGTGCCACACAATGTACCAATTATTTATTTCTGGAAATGTTCTATTTTTATTTTCTAATGGATTTCAAAAATCCATTTATAAAATTAAGGTAAAGATTTCTTTTCTGTAGTAGTATTATTTATATATCTGTATATCAGGTTTTTATATTTAACAAAAAATATCTATAAATCTTTATTTGGCCTCTAACGGAGCTGTTTTTGTAAAGTTTTTGTGTACAGAAATAAAATTGTAGTTTAAATTTAATTTAAAAAGAAATAATCTTGGTTGTTGTTGGCACTAGGTAGTATTTATTAAATGGCCACTTTTTTACGGAAGAATGGCGATGGGATGGTTGTGTCGAGGAGGATTATTGCACATTGTGTTGTTTTATAAATTCTTTTAAACAGAAGTATAGAATAAAATATTTTGTTGCAAATTGTTCTTTCTTTATATAACGATCTGTTGAAAAAAGAAGTTGTGATATAAGGATGGGCATTTTGTTAAGGCCTTCTAAACCAAAGACTCTCAGAGCATGCTCGTGTAAGTAGTTTGGGGACCTGTTGATTTACAGACAAATGTAAGAGATTATGCTCTGGATAGCAAAATCAATTGAGCCCTGTACATGTATGAACCTGGGCTCTTTGTGCTAAAGATTCTTCTTTGTGTCTGTTATGAAACGCTAATAGCTCCATTTTCTGTTGCGCCGGCGCCTGATGAAGTCTTGCTGGAAGCATTTGATTGCTGATGATGATCTGTGGTTTTATCATGACTAATATGATATTCTGCAGCGTTAGTCTTTCTCGCATGATGGGAACTTATTGACAACACTGTCGTTGTCGCTACTTCATTTTTGTTACTACTAGTCGCTGCCACATGATTTTTGTTATTTAACGTGGTCGTTGTAGTCATATGAGTAACATTTATCAACTGTTGTTGTTGGTGAAAGTGTTGACTAAAATTACTCTTTACAGACGTCGGTTGATGATGATTTGTCAATTGATTAATGCTCAGTGGATTGTTAATGTCTCGCGGATTAGCACCGATTGGATTTCGTATAATGTTTGGCATTGCGGGAATTGGTATTGGGGAATTGCTTAAATTATTTAAGCTAATATTATTACCAAAGAAAGGTTCTAGCTTATTTGTACCTGTACCTGTACCTGTACCTGCGGTTGTTGTCGTGGCAAAAACATTACTTAACCCCATTCCCAGATGACTAAAACGATTGCCCAGCAACATGGCGCGATCAGCTAGAGTTGAGGAAGTTAGGCCTCCTCCTGGAATGCTGTTTGCTCCTGGAATACTGCTGTTAAGCCCTGGCATAACAGTTGTTACGGGCGACACTGTACTCGAGGTACTTGGGGTAGTTCCACCACTACCACTCGAGGCCGATGCTGATGTTGACGATGTAGAAACAGAAATCGAACGTTGTTGCTGCTGCTGCTCTGTGGCATTAACATTGATCAATAGAGCAGCTGTATTTGGTGTCGTTGGATTAATAAAACTAATCATATTTAAAGGACTTGCTAGGCTCGTGGTGGTGGTCGATGGACTTTGGACAAAACTGGACATGGATCCGTGATCCAAGGATTCCCCATCGTCATCTACTTTATTCGCAGTTTCATCAGCATCCACACTTCCACAGCTCCCATTCAGTTTGACATCATCATCGTCATCATCGTCGTCATCGTCGTCGCTTCCCTGATCATCCATGCCGCTTCCATCTTCCAGAATTCCACCATTTCCATTCATTGCTTCCATATAGCGAATGCATTTCTTCTTGCGTCTAAAAAAAATTAAAGATAATAAAAAAAAAAGAAAAAAAGTACTTTATAAGTGTTTATGAAACATTTTGTAATCTTAAAAGTGCAAATATATAGACATTCCAAAAATATTGAAGACACAAACACAACGAAGTTCATGCTCAAGAAGGGTACTCGTATTTGAGGAACCTTGCAAAAAAAAAAAAAAAAAAAAAAAATAACACACAAAAAACACATGTCTTAAAATTATTAATCACAATTTATTTAAAAGAAATGCATGCGACTCTTGAAAAAATGCATAGTTTTTTATGTAAGCGTTTTATTTCGACTAAAGTAGGACTTTATTAAACCAAATAAACAAAAACTTTTTTAATAATTTAACTTTAACATTCAGAATTTATAAATAAAAAAGAATTAAAGTTAACTTAGGCACACCGAAGTTTGTATACACTTGCAGATTGCAATTTGATCATTAATAATATATCCATATCCAATATAGTATGGTTTAATTTCATAATCATATTATTTTTACAGTTAAATTTGTTGTACATTTTTCTGTCGTACGATTTTTTACGAAATAAAAATAACATAAAATGCTTATATCTCAAAGAAGATGAAAATATGTTGAAAACTGACTAAATTATAATTTATTTTCTAAAGTATTCCAAATTTTTTTCTATGGCAGCTATATGATATAGCGGTCCGATTAAAAAAAATTTATCCAAAATTCTGAAATAATACATAAAGGTAATGACCGAGAGAGAGAGATTCAAGATATGTTAAAAACCGGTGAAGTTATAATTTTCTTCAAAGTTCCATTTAGATAACTTCAAAACTGATGGACTTTGCGTAGAAACGGACAGACGGACATGGCTAGATGGAATCGGCTGATGATGCTGATCGAGAATATATATACTTTATAGGGTCGCAAATGTGTCCTTCAGTGAGTTGCAAACTTCTCACTAAAAGTATAATACCCTGGAAGTGTATAAAAATATACATAATTTGGAGAATCTAAAACTTTTCGTATAAGAGCTTTTCATTTTATTTTTTTATTGTTTTTACAAGCGAAATTAACTTAAAATTTGCAATCAGAAAATACACAAGAGAAGGGTACTCACTCTCCCTTATTTAATAGCATTTCAAGTGTTAAAAATGACTAAATACGTATACAAGATATTGGACTCGAACGAAATTATTACAATCGTGCTTTTAATATTTTATAAATATTAATTATCTATATATAATGCAAGCTTTAATAAGAAAGGAAGCTAACTTTGGCAAGCCGAAGTTTGTATACCCTTGCAGATTGCAATTGGATCATTAATAATCTATCTATATTTTATATAATATACATTCCTTTCATATTCATATTATTTTTACAGTTTTACATTTTTTTAAACATTTTTTGCATGTAGAGTTCTACGTTTTTGGTCATATCTACCGATCGTTCTCATGGCAGCTACATGATAAAATACTCTGATTTTTATAAAATTGAATCCGAAATTCTAAAATATTTTTTAAAGCTCATAACCGAGACATTTAAAAAAACAGTGAACTTGCAAATTTTTTTCCACAAAATTACGGATTGTTTCTATTGCATCTATATGATATAGTTGACCGATCCGGCCCGATCTCACTTACATATATACGAGCGAGAGTATATAGATGACTATCTGCAAAGTGTGTAAAAACGACCGGCGGGCAGACGGACATTGCTAGATCGAGTCGGTTTTTGATGCTGGTCAAGAAAATATATATTTAATAGGCCTCCCTCACTGCGTTGCAAACTTCTGACTATTTTTGAAATAGGGTACAAGGGTATAAAAAAAGCACGGCAGATAAAAATATAAAACTTGAAAGCCTGTTGCTACTAGTGGTATTACTTCCAATTGAATAATTAAATAATAGTAATAATTTGTGAAGCTTTTGTCAAACAACATTCAAATAACTTAATAATTTACTCTATTAATTAACAACGAGTATAAAACAACGGGTAAAACAAACAGCCATATTACGCCTTAATCAAAATGTATATCAGGGTTTCTTTTAACGCCTTATTATTTTTCTTATGATTTGCCAATATTATTTAAGAAAACAAACTTATATGTCAAATAGAAAATAACTTATTAATTTAAAAATAAAATTATATTAGTCATGTCAAACAATGTATAATATAAAATATGTAATGTATATATAACCATATATATTATAATGTTATTATATGTATATTTTTTAAAATATTAAAAAAAAAAAACAACAAAACAAACAATTAGAGGAATGACTAAATTATATTATAATTATAAATTATATTTTTAGCCGGACAGGAAACTATCCAAACAGATAGCCGACTAAATTGTTATCAAGTTCTTAATGTCAATGAGTAAAAAATTAAGGCAAATGCCAAATAAAAGCAAAAACAATGCTTTGGATGGTTTAAGGAGAGGTTGAAGAGTTTGATGAAATCGATCTAGGATACCAAAGCTATGGCCATGACCTGCGATGGGGTTTTTGCTTGCGACACTGTCTTTTTAGTAATTCAGTCGACATTTTCAGCAATTTAGGAGTTGCTAAATAACTAAATCTATCGTATAAGCTGTTTGTATGGGAACCGATTATTTCAGTTGCCGATATTTTATATCCCCTGAAAGTATTTTTTCGTGTGACAACAACGAATTGTAATCCTAACGAACTAGAAAGAAAGCTAACTACAGCACACCGAAGCTTGTATTTCGATTATGGAAAAACAACAAAGTAATGTCAACTTGTATATCCATATGTTTACAGTTTTACAATTACAGTTTTAGATGTACAGTCTGGCATTTTCATCTGCATTTCCCGATCTTTTCTATGGCAACTATACGATAAAACTAAAACTCTAAAATTATAATATTTGTATCTCACAGTTGATAAAAACATATGCTGAAAAACAACGAAAGTTATACTTTTCTATTAATTTGCCGACCATCCTTATGGCTATATGAAATAGTCGTCCGATTTTTATAAAACAAAACCAATATTTTAAATAATTAAAAAATTGCCATTTATCAAAGTATATTAAAACAATTGAAAAACTGGCAAAGTGAAGAACTTTTTCTACATTATTTACACTAGTGGTCAAAGAAATAAGTACACAACACATGAGGCTTGTTTCAAGCCTCGTAAAACTTTTTTAATAAACTTAATGGAAAAATTCAATTTATTTTTGCTTTCGGGCTTATCTTAGATAATAAAAATATATATCAAAAGTATTCTTCATTTCAAATTTAAAGACAGTGACCGATTTTATCAAAAAACCCAAAATTGGGTTGGCCAAAATAATAGGTACACTTGTGATTAAAATAAATTTAAAAGGATTATATCGCTACTTGAACAAAAGTTTATCAGTTTTTATTAACTCCCGGCATATTTAAGTAAATTAGTGATGAAAAAACTTATGTAGATTGGTCGTTAACCGTATTGTACTCCCGAAGAAAGAAAGCTGGTTATAATTTTGCAAAAGGAAAGAAAAAGTATTCGCAAAATTGCAATAAGTCTCGGACGCTCTCTATAACTTGTCAAAAATGCTTTAAACTTAAAAGTGGCTATAAAAAAATTGGAAAGAAAGAAGAAATCTTCCAAAGCAACGGACATTCCGATCGGTACTCTTGCCAAAAAGGACCTGTTCATGTCATTCAATGCCATTTCCGCCGAAATAGAGTATGAAATTTCTTACCGAATGGTTCGTCGAAGACTGCTAGAGGCAGGACTACCAGGACGTAAAACCCGAAAGGTTTCATTACACCAGGGAAAAAAATTTCAGATGTGGCAAAAGTTTGGTTAAAATAATTTGGCCTGCCCTGGACCTGAAGGGTCAAAAAATATACTTTGATGAATAAATGAATGATGAAACAATAATAAATCTTTTTAAAAACAATTAAACACGTTTCGTATGACAAGCCAAGGACAAAGAATTCGACTTCCGGTACACTAAAACTATAGTTAAGCACGGAGTAGGATGCATAATGGTCTAGGGATACTTTCTTTCTTACTTTCCTTGACATGGCGTTGGGCAGATACATCCGATACATGGTCCTATACCATAATTTGATTACAAATCTATTCTCACTGACACCATGCAACCTTAAGCTAAGGAAAACATGCCTTTGTGATAGTTTTTTTTTTTAGGATAACAATCCAAACTACACCTCAAAGCTCGACAAGGTCTGGTTTAAAGAAAACAAAGTAACCGATATGGCGGGGAGACTTGAAACGTCATATTAAACCCAAAAAAAAAAATTAATTGTGAAGATTTATTTATGGAGATTTGTTTAAAGAATCTGGTCTGAGAATTCAGTAGAAACTTGCCAAAAACTTGTTGCTAGTATGCCTAAAAGAATTGCAAAAGAAGATCAAAATAAGGGTGGTTATACCGACTACTAGTATAAGTTTACTAATAAGAAGAAAAAACTGGAAAATATTTGCTACATTTCAAATTCTAGGCTTAGAAGAATTGGTGTACTTATTATTTTGGCCAACCCAATTTTGGGTTTTTTGATAAAATCGGTCACTGTCTTTAAATTTGAAATGAAG
>VNJS01005130.1:0-35029 GCA_008042575.1 Drosophila watanabei
CTTGAAGAATTATTATCAATCGATGGCAGACGTAATTCGGTAATTTCAACTTTTGATTGGCAAATTAAACTACAAAAAACTATTTGCACCTACAACTTTTGCACTCTGCGGAAAGTTTGTCGTTGGCTGCTTGCTGCTGCTGCTGCTGCTGTCTGGCCTGGTCAACAATTTTCTCACAATAATACCTCGGGTCGCTTCCTGTGACCCCGACACGTACAGTGGCACAGTGGGTAGGTATGTTGTACAGTGGGGTGTGCAGCATGTACACGGCCAATCAAAAGGAAAAATAAACCGCAGACAGAGGGGAAAACAAGAGGCAGAAGTAGGAGCCGAAGAAGAGCAGAAAGAAATACAAGTAATATGCAAGCATTTTATACACTTCGACGACTGCCAGCCGTTGGCCAGGCCGTGGGTTTTATAATTCAACTACAACAGCCAGGCAGGAGGGAGAAGTACACTGGAGAAAAATATTGGAAATAAAATTCTTATACTTGAACTATTTTTTTGCGATGTTAATAATAAAGTTAAGTTTAACATGGCATATGAAGATTATATTCAAGTTGAAGACAAGCAAATGTTTTAAATCGTTTAATAATTGTTTTATAGATTATTTTGTTGAAGTATTATATATATTACCCCTTTGTATATATATTTAAAATCGCTTATTTAACATATGTGTCATACTAGTAATTTGTTGTTTGTGATAAATGGCTACAAAAAGTTGTTCAAAACATTATAAAATGGAATAAAAAAGTCAGAGTTATAATATATACATTTTGCTTTAGGAATATTGGTCTCTTAAAAATGGACTTTACTTATTTATATAACTTTATTTTCTTTAATTTCAAGCTTGATCTTCTCTGCCTTTTGTTTCCGTGCAAAAGCACCGCTGGCCAGGGGCTCTTGCTCGTATCGAGATGAGCATGTTCAGCTACTCACGTGCCACATGCTTTGATTTGTTTCGTTACGTTTCATTACAACAATCATGCCTGCTCTCTCTAACCCCGTACGCCGCTCTCTTTCTTTTTTATCAGCACCCCCTGCCTCCCTTCTCGGTTGGAGTGGCATTTCGTGTTTGGCATCGAGGAAAACACACACAGAGATACATCGGATACGTTGCGGTTTCGATTTGCTGTGGCCAAAGATTCTCAAGAGGGCTGCTAGAATATTTCATTTTGTTTAAAACCCCAAAACAAAAGGCAACTTTTGCATGCCAGCAGCAGCCCGAAGACCACGCCAGACTCCAAGACCCAGCACAACATCAACAATGGCCAAAGATTGTCCGTTGGTAATCAGGAAATTGCAACAGACCATTGACCATTGGCCATGGACAGCATGCATCATGCACTTTTATTATGATGCCAAATATTTTGTTACCCTTACTCCGCCAGGAAGCTGGTTGGCATGATGGATTTACCCCTCTACCTTGCACTGTGAGAAATCGACAGTGACAGTCGATATTTCAACTGGCAGTCTGCTCCTTAATGGCAGTTCATTTGTCTTCTCTCTACGAAACTTTGCGGCTTCGCTCGCACACACACATCCTGGAATTTAATTTATTTTGCAACTAAATCGATTGCAGGCAACACAAAAATAGACATTTATACATAAATAGCAGCAGGAACAGCAAGAGCAGCTCTAACAATTGCTTTAAATAGTCAGAGACAGGAAAACTTTTCCTGGGCCATGACTTGGCTAATTTCTTATTTAAGTTTTCGAGCAATCAACAAATTCGTTTGGCCAGAGGAACTTTTGAGAAAGTGTTCAAAGCCAAAGTTTATTATTTGATTTTATTTATTGGTAATTAAGGATGTGGTGTACTTTATAATTATTCATTAAGAACAATTTCTTTATTTTAAAAAAACTAAAGCCCAGAGGGTAATTGCAAGAAAATCCATCTTTCAATTAAAAATTCCACATTCCGTAACAAAACCTTTGACTAAATGCTAATTCCTGCAGAGCAGAGCTTAAGTCCAACCTACTCATTAATTAAAAGTCCTTTAAAATTGCCTGGATTGTTCCAAAAGATTTTGCCTTTCTAGCTTCTCCTTTTTCTATCCACATTCCTGCTTTTTTGGCTGCCTTCAAGCTGAGTGAACGAGAATGTTTAGGTGTTTTTTCCTCATTGTTTTTGGCCAAGATTCGATGCGATTTTTTCGAATGCCAACTTGAAAGTGAATGTCCCGAGACACAAACACATACACACCATATAGCACACTATACCTAGGCTTTGCCATTCTGTTTGTTGTTTAGCTGTCTTTCCCCTGACTTTCTTTTTCTCTTTTACTTGTAGTTGCTGTTCTTGTTGTAATGCAAAAAGCGCATCAGACATTTGTATGCATTAGCTGGCAAAACGAACATTTTATGGGTGCTCAAGGGGGGCTAGCGGGGAGGGAAAGCCCGCTGGAAAAGCGAGCCAGAAGAGCTGGGAAATGGCTTTAGCACAAATATGCATGTCGGCACATTCTTGCATAGAATTGCACTTAAATGCAGAAAATGGCACACAGCATAAGCGACGGGGTGAAGGGTTACATGGCCAGTGGAAAGCCCAGGGAAAACCAAGAAAATGCGGACGAGAGACCGAAGGAGAGGCAGAACTTGTTGGGCACTTATAGGGGCCATTCTCGAGTACGTCATGAAAATCAGGAAACAGGATATATTAAGTTTGAGGAATGGCCGAGCCCTGGACACACTAACACTAACACCCATTGCAGGCTACTGCTGCTGCTGCTACTGCTGCTGTTGTCGCAACAATAAAACAGCCGCAGCAGCTACTGCGGAGGAAGAGGAAGAGCCGCAGAAGCAGCAGCAACTGTGCAGCAGCAGAGCCAGAACCGTAAAACTGGCCCCTCTGGCCCCGCCCCCGCCTTGCGACACTTTTTATTGCCACACATAAAACAGCAGCAACAGCTACAGTGGCAACATATCGCAAAAGTGCTGCCAATTGCTCCATTTTCCAGACAGATTCAAAAATGAACTTGGGCGGAGAAAAATTCTTGAAAAACTCTGGAGGATTCAAATCGATGGAATAAGTATAGAGAAATATGCAAGGAGCTGCCAAGAAAACTGTGCCATTGCATGCCTTTATTAAGGATTTTTAATGCACAATTTCTGATAGAACTAATTTATTTTAGGAGGATATTATTTTCTATATATTTCTGTGAAACAACTGAAAACACATCCACGAAAAGTTTTTAATATATGAACTGTGATAATAACAACAAGTATCACCTATTCCGCTGTCACTTTGAGAATAATTTCCTTTTATTTCTGGCTTCTTTTTATGACATCACTTGAAAGCAACACCAGCCGGAAAAGTTGGTGCGGCGCTCTCTTTTTTCAATTGCCTGCCACAATTTCTATTAGTGTAAATATGCAAAGTACATGAAGACATGAGGCTCAACTTCCGCTGAGCATGGCAATATAAAATGCAAAATGTAACAATGTTGCTGCTGTTGCCACTGCTGTTGCTGCTGATGTAGATGTTGCTGCTTCTGCGTCTGCTATTGGCATTCGGAATTACAATTGCTGGCCATATTTAAAAATCTCATTTGAAATCGCTTCGTTTCAGGCAACAGAAGCAGTGGCAGCAAAAACGCTTTTCCCATTCACACTTCATTTGAGCGGGAATGCGGGAGAAGCGGAGGAAATTTAAGGCAGGCGCCATTAAATGAATGGAGAGACGTTTGAAAACAGAGAAGAAACATTAGTGAAGCAAATTGCAATGAGCAGAGAAGCAAAGTGAAAATTCTACTGAATGAACCGGACCGAAGCGGACCGGGCCGATGCGATGAGAAATAAGAGGGGCTTGGAGGGATTGCAGAAATGCTAATGACTTAATATCCTTCGCCCAGGAGATATTCCTTTGAAACGTGTTAATTGCAAATGTTGCCGAACCCCAGCGCCTCCTCGAAACTAAAGCAAAATAATTTTATGATTTGCTCAATTAAATGCTGCTCTCGGCCCTTTATCGGGCCAATTTAATATTGTGTTGCAATTTATTGGGCAAACAGCTTTATGTTTTGAAAATTAACAAGCCCGAGCAGAAATTCATATCAAGTGAAGGTTAAGGCATATGTGCAATGTCAAAGGATTAATTAACTAATTTTGTATTGCGATATTTGCAATACATTTACTTTAAACTCATATCCCATGAAGAATTTCTCTTAAAGTGAGGTACAGACTGGAATGTATTTTAATAAGGTTAAAAAGTTTTCCCCATTTAACTTTAAAATCAATGAATGCCGATGTGCGCATACAGTTTGCATCAATAACCAATTGATTTAATGGAAAATGAGAAAATATAACTTTTCCCCCGCCCCGAAAAACCATTTCGAAATATTACAATTTCCATTCATATTAAAAGTGAAACAGTATTCTATTTTCAGCACTCCCCACCGGACTCTCGGTCGAGCCACACTTTCCGCTTATCAAAGACAAATATGAAATATTAATAATCCAGCGAGTTCGGGCCACGGTCATGACTCAAAAGCTCAAAGTTGGCCCAGTGGCGTTGGCGTTGGGGCATTAAAAATGCAAATTTCACCGTCGAGCGGCCAGACTCTATCACTTTAATGCCTTTCACTGCGATTTGGCCCGTCTGGCGACCCGGTCTCCTTTTATTTTTTCATTCCTCCCGGTGAATGCAACACGTGCGCCATAAATCATCGCGGGAGGCGTCGGTCCCCGGTCCCCGGTCTCCACTGCGACCACGATGGCCTCCACTCCTGGCTGGCGGACGGAATATGGTGGGCTTTTGGTGGGCGGATGGCTCTGGTAGGTGGGATCACTAAGCGCCCGTGGCGAGCCAATTTCAAAAATCAAATCAAAAATAGTTTGCAAAGTTCCAAGTGCTTTAACTCGCGGCAAACAATGCAACAAATTGCAGCCGGCGAAGGAGGAACTTTGTAATTGTCTAGCGCTGGAGACACGTGGGCGCCATGTCACCTTTATGAGGCTCCGCTAGCTCCTCCCTTTGTCTCCGTTCCCCCTGGGCCATAATAGACAGCCGCAAGTCTAAAGAATGGCCTGTGAAATTCCCGATGCGTTGGCATAAATGGAATGGCGGTCGCAAGACGCAAGCACTGCGGGTCTTGAAAATATATGAGCTTGGAAAATAATGGGAACATAAGGCGATCATGTAACAGAGGCTATTAGGGTAGCCTTTTAAAGGATGTTAAGGTTGAATATAAGCTTTGTATTATATTCTATATAATATCCTACAAGTATCTTAGTTTGAAAAATAAGTTAAACATAAAATAATTATGAAAATCTAGTCAAGGCTAAAAATAATATAAAGATAATAATTTAAATACATAAAAATAAGAACAATCTAGTTTCCTTATCATATTAAATCAACTTAATTATATTAATGTATCTTTGTATCACTCCGTAAAAACCCAAGTAAAAAGTATATTGATTACTGAGCTATTCAAATAAGGTCACAACCCATACTGCCATCGTTAAAGATAGATACTCGTACCCTTTCACTTTAGTTGAGTTCAACTCAACCGAACTCAACTCGATTCCCTGATGGACACAAGTTTTTCTCCACCGTCAAAATTTAATTGAATGAAAACTTTTTGTCCGTCTATGAGTCCCCCTTCCCTGCTCCAGAGCCGCTTTATCCCAGTGTGCCGCCTGTTAATTTGCTTTGAATGAAGTCGAACATGTGTGAGTGCCACGCCTCCTCTGCGAGCTCCACCTGGAGGAACACTGCATATGAGGAGGGGCTGTGAATGCGAATGTGACTGTGGATGCGACTATGAATGTGAATAGTTCGCTGCAGTCAAAGAAAAAAGAGGTACATCTTATGGAGACCGATTTATCATGACTGTAACATAAGTATATTTAGAAGGTGGTAAGTAGTTCCTGACTTCGCTGAAACACATATTTCTCCGCTCAAAGCTACTCAAATATATTTGCCAATATAAATTTCTTGCTGTGTGACATATCGCCGTGCGTCGCTGCCATTTGTGGGTGCAAATGTCACGTTGACTTGGCCTGCTAGTCGTTTCAGCTGTAGTTGTAGCTGTCGTTTTGTTTGCCGCGCTGCTACGTGCCGAAGGGAGCTTGGTGGCATGGTGAAACGGTGGCTCATCCGGCGGGGTGGGCGGCAGAGCGTGTGCCGTTGACAGGGAGACTGTGTCAAAGGGTCTGACTGCCACTGCCGCTCCGCCAGATGCTTGATTATGGTGTTAACCCCTGCGTGAACTGGCACCAGGTGCGACCCCTGGCCCTAACGTACTACTACCACTACGAGCACTATATATACTCTATATGGCCGCCCTTCCATTTCTGTCGCATTCAAATGCCGGCCCGACGTTTCAATTGGCTCACACACAACCCCTCTTCTGGCCAAAAGCGTTTTCATGCTTGTTAGGAAATTTGTATAATGCATAAAGTGTCGCCAACTTTGCGTATACGTAATGTGCAATGTGGCAAACTCCGTAGACCGTGCCGTGATGATGAGCAATTAGCAAACAATTGCAGAATTTTCATGTTCACTCGCAGAGTCCAGCGGGTGAGTGAATGCCACAGATAATGGCAGTGAAAAGGATGTCAACGAATGTAAGAGACTCTTTTTTCTATGGGTTTATAATACCAGACAGACAGTAGAGGATGTGGTTGCTGTCTGGCAAAATAATATGTGTGATAACATATATTTCAGCTGGAGCTTTTAAATATGTAATTACAAATCTATAAGTATTCTGATTACTATATAGAAATTAGGGTTTAAACCAAGTTTTCGTTGTTGCATTCTTATTTTCTAAAGCTTCTTAAGCTATATTTTAATCCCCAAACATTTTCTTCGCCTGGCTAGTGTACTGGGAAGCCAGTTAGCTAATGAAACTGAAGCTAGAGCTGCGGAAAAACTGCTAGCCTTGCCAAAGTCGCAACTTTCCGCTCATAATTAAAAGTCAACTGTGTGGGGGATTTTTTGAGTACTCACCAGTTGGCGTAGCGCTGACAGGATTCGCAGTGACATGCGGCGACCCGCCGTCCACGGCTGGCAGTAATAATTTCGAGGACGCAGCTACGTTGTCGCCGCTGTCAAATATTTGGGGTCCTGGAACGACGTCTTCATAATGCAAACTATCCGGCTTTGCTGTCGCGGAAGCTGTAAAGTTATACTGCTCATCAGCAGCTCCAGCCTCCTGCTGATCTGGTGGCAATGTCGCTGCTGCGCCGGATGATGTTGCTGCCGCTGCTCCTGACGACGTGGCTGCTGATGCTGCTGCTGCATTTCGCTTGCGATTGTAGTACTCGTAGTTGGTTTTCGTGGCAGCAGCAACACAGACATCGCCGCCATCATCAGTTGTCGCCGCTGTCACAGTCGTGGCTATGACTTTATCCTCGACCATAAATTGCACTTTTTTGCGTGAGCCCGGCGTGATGGTTGCTCCTCCAGTGGAAGTGGGTGTGGATGTGGCTGTGGGCGAGAGTGTTGATGTGTCCAGGGGCGGGGATCCCGGGCCCGAGCCCGTTCCCGTTGGCGTCGGTATATAGAACTGCGACTTGCCCGAGGGCGTTGCCTGGCCAGAAGTGTCAGCCGACGGCGTCGGTGGTGGCGGAGGCGAGACAGACAAGTCCAGAGTGACGGGACGCTTCAGTATGGACTTCAGAGCAGATTCCGTGGGCGTCACAGTGAGCACTGTGTAGGGGGAATCGTCGACCTCCCCCTCCTCCTCCTCGTCAGTAGCTGTTGTGGCTGGTACTGGAGCTGGAGGGCCAGCAACTGGAGGACTGCTAGCTGGAGCTGGCAGAGTTGCAGCTGCAGGAGTTCCCACTGCTACCTCCGCGGGCTCATCCATCTTCTTGTTGCGCGGCGGCCGTCGCGGTCCATTGGTCGTCGCTGTATCTCCGCTAGAGGCTATCATAATTCGCTCGTAACTGTCACCCGGATCGGCGGCATCCTTCTCGCCCAGACTAATCCGCTGGCCGGCGATGGCCGTCACATTGCCGCTGTAAAACTTGCTGCTGGTCCGCTGCTTGCGCTCCACTGCATCGTCGTTGAGCTGGGCATCCGCCACATCGAACTCGTCGTGGGGCTTCCTCAGGTTCCGCTGCAGTTCGCTTGAGATCAGGTCATAGGGATTGACGTGGCATCGGAGGATGGACCGCCGGTTGGAGGCCCTACTAGATGCCAGGCCGCTGCTTTGCAGCAGAGATTCGTTGTCCTCCATCAGCCAGCAGTCCGTGGGATCCACCAGAGAGGAGGCAGGGGCTGGCGTTTTGGAAACGGAGCTCATGATGGGCGGCGGCGGTGGAGCCCGGGTGCGAGTGCGACCTCTGGTGGGGTTCCCAGCCGGCTCACTGCGGCTACGTGACTTGCCGTCCGCATCCTTGGAGCTCGGCTCCGGGGACAGGAGTCGCGTGCGCCGCATCAGGTCATAGGGATCCTTCTGCGGATCCAGAATGGAGGGACGTGATTTCTTTGTGGTACTCACCACACGCATCGTGGCGGACATGGGTCGCCGCGAGGAGGACGCGTTGCCGCCGCCGCTGACAGCTGGCAGACGCACGGTGCCCCCAGCTGCTCCTCCGATGTTGGCCAGCGGCAGGCGGGAGCCCTTGCACTTCTTGCACACGCTCGCCTTCTTCACGTCACGTTTCGTGCCGTTCAAGTACTCGGCACAGGAGCAGATCACCACGGCCAGAGCCGTGGTCCCCGGCATACCCTCCGCCGCCGCGAAAATGGCTGCCGCATGGGGATGATAACCGTAGGAGGGTCGTGCCGGGATACCCCTCACTGTTCCGTAGATCCAGGGCTCTGCGTACTTCATGGAACGCGACAGGGCGCTGGGCAGGAACTCGGCGCCGGGCACCGGCGGCAGTTGGTAGGCGGTCACCATCTGGTGATGGCCATGGTGGGGCAAGTGTTGCTGCTGCTGCTGCTGGAGCTGCTGATGCTGCTGGTGCTGCTGATGCTGCATGTGCAGCTGCAGCTGCTGCATGGCCTGCATCCCGCTGACGGCGGCTAAAGAAGCGTTCTTGTCCACAGAGTCACCGCTGCCGAGCGTCTTGAGCCGCTGACTCCACGATTTCTTGGACTTGTCGTACATGAGCTGGCGGGGATGGAATCGATATTATATGAGTAAATATAAAGGTTAAACAAATTAAAGTTTAGCTAAAAGCTAGAGATTAAACTAACAAAACTTAAATTTACTAAGTTCTTTTAATCTCTTACTAAGTTTTGATTTCACCATTACTATTTAACTATTTAAGAATAATTAACTTATTTTTTAGTAGGCCAGTAGGTCACACAAAATAAAGTTGGGCTGACTAACCTTTCTGTCTTCGCTGCTAGTGCGCTCATAATATCCAATTTAAATTAATGGCTCCGATGCACTCTGTCCTTTGTTGTCCATCAGCTGAAAACCGCCTGCTGCCTGAAACAAAAAAAGATAAAAAACGGAGAAATTATTAAAGCGCAACGCGTCCAGCGGGAAATCCGTTTAGGAAAGTTTTATTATTGAAAAAGTTTAAAATGCGATTATGTGTGTGTGTTAGGCAAAGGGAGAGAGAGTGTGAGTGAGTTAGGGTTTCTGTGTTGTTTGTGCCTTGCTCTCGGGGCTCCTAATGAAAAATGGCCCAGATTAGCTAGGAAATTGATCCGTTTTGGGGCCACAGAATACTTTATGTTTACCTTAATTAATTTTGCTCTAAACTCGCTATAAGATAATTAGAATTTTGGAGCTCCACGATTGCCACAATGCTGTTTTCCTGGAGCCCCAAAACTCAATTTGCCACACACAAATCCCAAGCAATTTCTCACAATTCTCCAGCTTATTCCTGCCAAATCAAATAAACCAGTCAAAGGAATATAAACCGCATTCAAGGCTCTCCTTTCTTTTTTCTTATACTTGCTTTTTGTTACTTTTTGGGAAAGTTCTTTTCGGAGAAAGCAGAGTGCAGATTGCCGAGAGAGTTGCCAACGAGCAACACCTCCTACACACTGGCTGAAAGGCGGCGGGCAACTTTGTTTTCATTTCGCCAGTGAATTTTTGTCATCATCGTGACCACTTTTCACAATCACAAGAGGCAACTGGACGACGCGACGGGCCAGAATCTTTTCTTGTTGCGATTGTTGCTCAGCTATGGCAACTTTCGAGCTGTGCACAGAGCAGAAAAAGGGATATAATAAGGAGTGAAATGTACTATTATTATTTTAACAGGATCTATGCATTCTTTAAGTTAAATAACTAGGAAATTACCCTAAGAGGAATTATGAATACAAATGTATCGATATATATCGGTATGAAAAAGATTTTCCTGTGCATTCCGCCTAATTAAATGTGGGTTGAAGCCTTAAAAATTATGACACAGTAAGACAATTTCTATCTCACAACTAATAATCTTACAAAAGGACAAGCATATTTGCTTAATCTTATCTCTATCCTACACTCGAGTTGCATTTTCCGACTAAATAATGTTCTATCGTGAATTTTCCCTTAGTGTACATGTTGCCATGTTGTTCGTGATGTTGCTATAGCATCCTGCAAGCGGCTGCTTGACGTTGCGGATATTAATCAAAATGCGGAGCGGACTCGCACTCGCACTGGGACTCAAACTCGAACTCGAACTCGGACTCCCACGCGACGTCCGGACAAAGCCGAGAGAGGTGTTGGCACACTTTGGACCTGGCTTAGTCTCGGTCTTGGCCAGAGTTTCTTTTCTTGGCCATTTCTGGTCCGCTGTTCTGTTTCTTGAGGTGCCTGGTGCCCGGTGCCTGCTGCCTGATGCTTACCCTGGCCTGGCCTCAAAATACGTCCCGCTGCCCGTTGAAAAATGTTGATAAATGTTGACAATTTTTCCGGCAACCACTCGTGATAAATCTAATTTTTCTCTGGCTCTCTGGCTCGCCTTCAACTTCCCTTCAGCGTGTTTTGTTGTGTGTTGTGTGTCGCTGCATTGTTGTCACCAAGCAGCAATGGTTGCTGTTGTTGTTGGGGTGTTGCTGTTGTGACTGTTGCTCTCTTGCAGTTTTGATTACATGGCAGCTCCTTGTTGTTGTTCTGGCTCTTGTGTAGGTGTGAAGTAAAATTAAAAACGTGTCATTTTTTGCTTTATCGCTTGACGCGGTGGCGCCCATGGGCAAAGTATCGCAGAACCAACAGCAGCAGCAACACAACGGAGCAGCAGCGGGGCAACATGAACAGGAGCAGCAGCAACATGAGCGGGATTCGGGGGCAGGGTTGAAATTTAAGCCACTTTTGTTNCTCTTGTGTAGGTGTGAAGTAAAATTAAAAACGTGTCATTTTTTGCTTTATCGCTTGACGCGGTGGCAGCAACACAACGGAGCAGCAGCGGGGCAACATGAACAGGAGCAGCAGCAACATGAGCGGGATTTGGGGGCAGGGTTGAAATTTAAGCCACTTTTGTTTGTTGCCGGTTTGACTGATGGCAGAGGGGGGTTTGGAAATGGTAAATATGCGAGGCGAGGTGCATTTCCTGCAAATAACGCTCAAACGCCGCGTGGGCGGTCAGTAAATACAAATTCCTGAGTGTTCAACAATGGTTTCCGATTTCAGACTTTAGTTTGTTTTGTGGTCTTATATGTTATACTTTTAAAATGAAATTTGGACTATTCTTATATTCAAATATTTTTTCGTGTTCTTTATGTGCTTCTTTGCATTTCCTTTTTTTTTCATCATTATACGAGTTGGTGCTCCACTCCATTGATTGCCTTGTGAAAGTCTTTCACTTTTGTCTGCTATTTCTTCTTTAGCCGGTGCACTCCATTCATTTTTCACCTGGCTTAACCAGCAATCAAAGAGAAGAATTTACATTTAAGCGGATTTATGCTGTAATTAAGCACTTGGGATGTCTCTCTTACGTCTGGCTTTGGCCAAGTCCGTTTTCTTTTCAGCTTCATAATTTTTCACGCTCAATTGGCTACCTTTGCTGGCCGTTTTTTATATATATTTCTTTTATTCGCCGCATTTGCGCCAAATGCAATTTGTCATTATAAATTTACGTCAGTTTAGGCAAAGGCAACGGGAAAGACGCAGCCAAGTTGCACAAAACTTTGCCATCCAGAGAAAAACTCTGGGTTGGAAAAAAACGAACTACTGCATTTTTCAATATATTTTCAAGTTGACTCGGGGTAAGTTTTCCCCCTCGTCCCCTTTCTCGATCTTGTTCTCGCTTTCGTTTACGCTTTTTGTTATTGTCTTGGCCCCGGGCAGTTAGGTGTCGGTTTCAAGCCACCCAGAAAACTTGGCCATACCGCAGATTGATGGTCATATGAAAAAGTAGTTAACGCCCAATCGAAACTGCAGTTGCAGTTGTAGTCGGGCTAATTAAGTGACTGAGGGTTAAAGTTTATTATAAATTCGACTGATCATTTGTCCATTTGCCGGCGAGGCAAGCGTAGAGATGGGTAAATAGCGATGTATCGATATTAAGTTCGTTTTATCGATGCAAGTTATTTATTTGTATATAAAAGTAAAACATTTTAATTCGTCGGAGAATTTTAGTAATATTAAAATCATATTGTATTTATTTATGCAAAATATAAATAAAAATTGTGACTGTAAAAAGACAAAATTAAGCCTCATTACCTAAATTGAAAGCCATATAATATATATTACATCTTTTCAAATAATGCATTTTCAAACTGATTATACATACGATATTTATTTAAAATATCAACTACATTTTTCGCTTCCGATAATCTTCCCTAGAAAAAACTTTTAAAATGCAATTACAGCAGCTGCAGAGACAAAAGAGCTCCGGGAATATATACATATACATATGTGTGTATATTCCATTGATGCGGGCATATGCTGGCTGTTGGATTGGGATCATGCCATAAGCGGATTAGTTAGACATCAGACATCCAGCCGGCAGCAGCAGCACCACCAGCTCCGGTTGCTCAGGTAACGCAGGTAACTCCCAGGCAACCAGCACACAGACACATCAAGCATACGCTCCGTTGTGCAGCTCTAAATTAACAATTTCATTTAGCGGCGACTTAATTTATTCAAGTGATGACGTTGCCAGCAACGGCGCCACCGCCACTACTGCAGTCAGCTAAGAAAAATTGGCCAGGAAGGTGGGGATGAGCTGGGAGCGAGGCGGAGATGGAGCATCAGAAACTTGGAACAGCAGGGAGAACGAGACGACGACGACATAATCACCGATTTGGAGCGCCAAATTTACGCGTTGCAAACGCTTGGCTAAGCTCGGCTCAGGCTAAGAAACATAAAATTGAGCGGGAAGAGCAGACACTAAAACAGGATCTATAAAACAGAAAGGAACACTAAACAAAAAGACCTTGAACATTTAATGCATATTTCTTTCACAATAACATTCAAGAATAGAATACATGATGATGTAATCATTGCGGAAAGAAAGAAAAAAATACAGAAAGACGTGAATTAATGCTCTCAATGATAAAACATTTCAATAATAATTGCAGATTAATTTATACCACACAAAAATTATTTAATATCTTTAAAATATACCATTAGGTTTATGCCCCAAATCTTTGCATCTTTTATATATTTAATTCTGGTTTCTTGCCATATTATCCGACGCTCGTTGAGCGTTGCAGTGGAAGGAATCGCTTCGTCCTGAGCATGAGCATCAGCTGCCTTAAAGCCTGGCTGATGGCGACGTGTGCAACTTTGATGCTGCTTCCTGCAGCAGCTCCGGCTCCCGCTTCAGCTCCAGCTGCAGCTGCCACAGGCGGTTGCCAAAAGAACCCGACGGATGCGCCGACGAAGATGAAGTGGCTGACGGCTGACGGGCAGGAAAAGTGGAGCAGCAGCAGCAGGAGCAGAAGGGCGCTCAGCCGTCTGAGCCGGCACTCTATTTATATTGAATTAAATTTATTGAAAAACCTAATGAGCTATCTTTCCGGCCATCACTTGGCAGCTCGTTTCGGCCACAATGCACTGCGCAGCTCCAAACAGTCGACAGATTTATGCTTACACAAATTAATTTATGCGCCAGACAGTTAAGTAAATTACAACAGACATAAATTGCGAAACCAAAAGGCAGAGGAAGCGAAACGAAAGGATGGGAACTTTTGGGCATTAAAGTAATTTAGTAAAACGTTCACATGGCTTTTCGGGGGACAGGCAGACGACGACGACAACGACGACAAACTAATTGAATTTGCTACTTAGTGAAATGTGAAATGTTAACAACTCTTGTGCTACATTTGCTTGTAGGCTGAAGGCGGTGTGGCAAACTTTCCTAAGTTGCCTTAAAGTGCAGGAGTTGCCGTTGCACCAGCAGCCATTAAATTTGCGCAATTAACCAGACGCCGACGCAGAATGAGTCTGTGTCTGCCCCGAGTTGTGCACACAAGTTTGCTAAACTAATTAAAATGCATATTCCACTGCCGGCAGCAACATAAATGCGAAAACTTTCGCTTAGACGCCAAGTAACAGGCAACATTGCAACATGCCAGGATAGGTAAACAAATGGCAGTCTAAGTCGCACAGCAACAGCAGTAGCAGCAGCAGTAGCATCCTCCACATGCAACCACTGGACAGGAGAGACGGGAGACACAGGGCTCGACGTTGATGACAGTTTTGTCCTGGCCTGCTGCTCCTGCTCGTGCTCCTGTCCCTGCAATTTGTATAACATGCTGGGCAGTTCCTGCCAACTTCTACTGTGCCACATCGCTCTGCCCCTCGCATTTTGTTAAAGCAAAACTTTTTGTAAACTCATTAGGGCAGTTGGCCAAGCAGGCAGCCAAGCGACTGCGCTAACCAAACGGGCCAAAGCCAAGCCGACAACAAGGCCAACAACAAGGCCAGAACGGAAGGCAACTTTTTGAAAGAAAACAGCCAGCCTGCGACAGGAAAAGAGATACGGAGAAAAAACCCAAAGCGACTATGCTTTAAACCTAAACCAAAATGGAAAAATAGAAAATGTATTAAGATTTAAATAACTATTCGATATACATTTAAATTCTTTAAAGGTTACAAATATATTTCTGATTTCTTAATAAAAACCTACATCGCTTTACAGTTCTTTCTGCCAGTGCATCAGATGAGATGATGATGGGGGGGGCAGGGTCCAAGTAACCCAACTGGGTTTGGGGACAGTTGCTGGGGAACAGGTCCTGGGCAGGACCTGGACCTGGACCCGAAGTGAACACCAGGATAAACAAAAGGAAAAGACCGGGGCAAGATAAACAGGCAACTTCTTATGCAGGCCCGGCTTACTGTCGCTTTTCATGCGGCTAAACATGCCCGACGGTGCAGTTGAAATTTTATTTATTGCATTAACTCGAGAACGCAGGCGTTGCCCCGGCGGTTCCCGTAATAAACATAATGAAAATGATGCTCATAATGAAGCGCTCTAATCGACGGCAGCAGCTTTAAGTTCTATGTGCCTTGAAGTCGAGAGGAAAATTGATTTAAATCGACAGGCGGCGGACGACGGGATGTTTGGACGATTAAGCGACGATAAATAAATAAATTTTATAGAAAATTAAATAACATATGGCAGAGGCTGGCTGCAGTTGGTATTTTCCTTTGGCAAGAAAATTGATTGTGTGGAAAATTTAATGTGCGGGCGGACATTTTTCATAGCATACTTTTGAGTGTTTGCAAATTGCATCGTCCGCACACTGCATAATTGCGAGCATATGTAAAACAACACCCGGCACACACTGTGTGTATTTTAATTGTTAACACTCGCATTCACTTTGGCTGAGGTTTCTGTTTGAACATCGCAACCCATTTCGATAATAAAATTGACTTACTGGCCGCATTATGTGCGCCATTTATTTATTATGCCGCATGGCAAGGCGACGGGGCCAGCATTTATTAATATTATTTGAGTGAAAATAATGATGTTGGTGTTAAGTTAAGTGTAAAGCACTTTGTGAAAATTATTTTCCAATTAAATGGGGTGGTCCCTCCTCACAAATCACCCCCTTGCGGGTTTCTTTGGTTGAAAAAAAGTGCGCTTGCAAGTTTAATGCGCCCGAAATACTCATAAATTCCTAATGAATTGCGGTCGAGATAAGCACCAAAATGCGGGCCGGGATGATTTGACTTGACACGTGTCAAGATGCTGCACAGAGAACTCAATTAGTGAATGCCACAAATTGGCCTCAGCTGATAGTTACATTGAGGTTGCCTTCTGTCCACACAGATGATGCCGGTGGTGTCTACATTCAGTTGTGCAGATTCGAAGAAGAGTTGTGACAGGCCAAAAATAATATTTACAGCTGCGGTCAAAATAATGACACAGAAGATATGACATCCTTGATTAATCGAAAATCAAAGACTGTGACTTTTGAGCTTTATGTATCAGTTAATGTTCAGCAGAGTTGGCTTCATTGTCAATGCGTTCTTAATAAAATTTTGGCGGCTTTGAACTATTTAGATATAAAGAAAATGTTAGTAGAATAGTTCCCTCTATTGGAAAAAATGAAATATATTTTACTTTATATAAGTAGAATTTATTTGTTTCAATATTTACGATTATATATATAAACTTCAAGTCTAGCTTAAAAAGTAGCTAAAAGGAGTAATATTAAAGTAAGTACGATTTATGCAGTGCCCGCCACTTAAACTATTTATGGAATGTATTGCCAACATCTCAGTTAATTTCTTGGAGATTTACAATTTACAATTTATCACAATCGAGTTATTCTTGAGCCTATGCTTAAATCATAGTCAGAGCTGATTGCTTCACAGGATTCCTTTATCTCACAGCTCAGTGCTCTCCATTTTGGGATTGGCATTCTTGATTCCTAGGCTCTTCAACTTGCGGAGGCGCAGGATTTGATGTTTCAGCTTGTGTCGGAAAACGATTTGGTTGTTGACTGTCTTTAGCTCGTCGATGCTGCAGCCCTTGAGGTTCTTCACCGTCTTGGAGAGCAGGGTGTCCGTGATGCAGTACTTGGCCTTGGACAGACGGATGTACTCCACATTTCGCTGGGCGAGTTGCTGGCGGTAAAGGTACAGGTGGTAACCCACGCTGGGTTTCTGATGCTGCTGGAAGCGATGTTGCTGCTGCTCCTGGGAACTGGATGATGCTGATGGCATGTTGTCTTCTTCGTTGATAAGCTTCTGGTAGCGGGGCATTTTTTTGTTTATTAATTAAACTGGGTTCTAATGAAATAGTATATAATGCCAGCAGATAATCGATGTGTTGTAAATGTATTCAAATATTTTGAATCCTTCAAGATTTGAACTTGAACAGCTCCTTCCTTATATTCCAAATAGCTGATATTTTCCGAATAATATGTAAATGTTGCTTGCTCAACGTTTGCTGATCGTTTGATGGCTCTTCCAGTGCTGCAACTGCTTTTTATATACCCTTCTGCTCTAGGGTGTGTACTGCTACCTGTCCTCCAGCGATCCCGACTTTTTTGGTACCCTTAGAACCCGTAATACCTGAGACCTACCTGCCCTTTTGACTTATGCCCGGCGGCTGGCGTAATAAAAAACAATTCATTCTTAATCTGGCGTCCGCCATAAAGTTTTTGTATTTTGCAAACACTTTCATTCTTAATCCGTTCCACTAATCCGCCCACGCGGCCGCCCTGGCAATTTGCAAAAAAGAAAAAGAGAAATGTTCATCTCTCAACTGGCGAGTATAAAAAGATTAAGTGACATTACACAACGTATTTTCCCAAGCAGCTGAAAATGTTCGATGAGCATGCACTGTCATGGCGAGGAAAGGGTAAACTGCAAGGAAGGATGCCAGCCGAGCGGGATTAGCGGGCGGACGCAGCTGCTCCGCCTTCAAGGATTCATTAATGATCTCTGAGAAAGACGGCAGATATATGTCGATTTCATCCACGAATATTTCAATTTTACACGGCGCAATATGTGCTGCTAATGAGCAGTAAGATTTTTCTTAAACAAAATTCAAAAGAAACATTTTTATAAAATAATTGTTTAAGTTAAATAAAATATCGCTTTATGAATGTATGGTTTATATCCAAAAGAAATTAATTGTAATTAAAATTTCTTTAATTTTTTAATAACTATTATTTATTGTCTCTACAACTTATTTTCCTAATACTTTCAATGCAGTTTTTCCTGGAAAAATGACTTGGCGGTTGAGAATCGCCGAGATCAACTTTCATAACTGCCTTGTCAGTGGAGGAGGGCAGCGGGACAAAAGTGCATTCAGGGTAAAATGGAATGGAAAATGTCGCATAGATTTCATGGCAACTTTTTCGCATTTTCACATTCCTTGCCTTCGCATAAACCATCATGTCAAATTCTTGATCAAATAAAACAAAGTTCAACCTACTTTTTCTGTATTCTGAGCTAAAATAAATAAGAGCGAGGAACAAGGGCGGACAGGCAACAAAAATAAAAGAAGTTCAAGAGAGGTGGCAAGAAAGCGATAGACCTCTGGCAAAATTATGGCAAACTTTAGCTTTTTCCCTTAAAGCTAACGAGACGAAACGAAACTTTTGTAAGTTGAATGTTGAAATAAGCAATTTTCGCGTTCAACTATGGCTCTTGTCTATATATATATATAGATATAGATATAGACTAGACAAGATGGGGCTGGAGAGAAAAATAAAAAAGATTGAAAAGTAATTGCATTCAAGAGCTTGTAGTTAAAAATGTATGGCCATAGTGCACAAGAATCTAGCGGAGTGGGCTATATAAAAAAAATGATGCTACTGCTACTACGCTGATGCTGTTGCTTTTGCTGCTGGGAAATATTGAAAATGTAATTCCAACTGTTGTCTGCCCTCCGATGGTAATTGCAAAAACCGGGAGCAGCTCGAACGGCAGTATTACCAGAAGCGAAAGCAGCTCGAAATAAAAGTAAGTTAAATTGAAAATGAAATGCAATCAGCTTGGGCTCTTTGAACCACTTCTTTGGTCATCTCTGTAAAGGTCTGCCTGCATCTATTGGATGCATTTCAATTTCGCAGTTGCATTATTAACGCAAGGTGTGAACATTTTAGCCGTGTAATTGACAGAGCAACATCAGCTGCAATTTTCCCATTAAAATTCTTTCTCGGGCAATCTCTGGGTTATAAAACGGGAGAAAGATGATATTGAAATATAGGAAGATAGTTTTCGATGGGTGCATGAAAATATTGATTTCTTTCCATATGAAACATGAGACAAGCATTGTATAGCACTTCAAATCTTATAAATAAAAAAAATCGTTCTTGTAACACATCAAATTTATATTACTAATTTTATATATTAGTTTATTTAATAAAGAAATTAAGCACTTTTGCATTAAAGAATATTAAACACAATTCTAGAATTAGCAAACAAATTTAGAAAAATGTAATTGACTTAACAACAATCTCAATCACAAAAAGAAATAATAATTTTTAAAAAGACAAAAGTAACTCAGTAAATAGGTATCTAAATTTAAAATAAATTTTGTGTTCAATACCAAACCGCCTTAATCTGAAGCTTTAACCGATTTGTGCTCTTTTGACTTTACCGAAGACATTTTTTTGCAAATTTCTTCAGGTGCAATTTTCAGGCAATTTTTGCCAATTTATGATGGGCAAACATTCAATGCCCACTTTTCGGCCTCGTTTAATGGCTTATTTTCCTGGGATATTTGTACAAATTTTCCTCTCCATCTAGCTGCACATCCCGTATGCACAGGTTGAGTCAAGTCAGGAGCTTTGCCGAGTGCACAATGAAATTGAAACATATTAAGGAGAGCTCTCCGGACGAGGACGCAGGCGGAGACGGAGGTGAGGATGGGGTCAGAGGCAGGGGCAGAGCCGACCAGGGATTGCAAATTGAATTGAATTGGAAGCTGGTGCATCCTTAAAGCCTAACTGAAGCCACAGTATCGAAATGCAGTGTCACAACAGTAGACGGAGACACAAATGCAGCTCCCGACACTTATCGCCCAATCAAAACGTCATAAATCAGCTGACGGGGACAAGTTTGATTTGACAGCTCGACGCGGACTTCCCAGCTCAGCGTTAATTTTGTCCTGGTACGTACAGTGCCCGACATGATAAGCAGACACTAGAGAGCGCTTCCAGTATAAATCAAATCAAATGACAATTAAAGCGCCATTCAAAGGCAAATGCCGCCCATTCCAATGCGGAGCAAATGCGAAAAATGCAGCTGGTGAAAATTCGCGGATTAAAAGCGACGAAGTGGGTTAGTGGCGGCAATTAATTAAGGCGAAACCTCAGCGACATTGCTCAAAAGTATGCAACACACGAACCGCAAAGGCAATGAAATATTGCAATCACTAAAAGAATGAAAAGCCACCGAAAAGGGGAAGGGGGGATTGGGGGGCGACTGGTATTACCCAGTGGAAAAGCCAGGGCCGCCTGCAGCTTTGAGGTTTCCTCTCTTCCGTCTGCAGCTCCATTTCCCTCTACATCTCCATCTTCATCTCCGTCTCAGACTTTTCCTTCTTGGCCGTCGTCTCGGTTGGCTGCCTGACGCCCGCTTGCCAAAATTAGTTTCTGTGTCAAAAGTTTGAAATGAGCAAGCTCCTCTTTGCCGCTGATGCACAGGGAAATATTTTTATGTATTTGTGAAATAATGATAATAATGATAAATAATTAAAACTTAAAAATTATTGAAAATTGAATGATGCCCTAAAACTTTAGAAAAGTTTTTTATTATACAAATTTATAGAGAAAAGTTTGCCAATTTAAGGAATTGATTTAAAACATTTAAAATAAATGTAACTTTATGATAATAAAATATGATTAACACCCTTTTATATATTAATTAAGTTTCCTTGTGAATACATAATAGTTCCATACAGTATCATCAAAATATAAATTAATCTAAATTAAATTATTCTAAAGAAACAATTGTGTTAAAAACTCAGTAATGAATAATTCACAAATAGCAAAAGCTTTTTTATATTATAATTACAAACCATTAATTCATTTAGTTTAAAAACTCTTAGAAAGCAAGAGAATTTAATATGACATGAAAAAATAAGACAGTAAATATAAATATCCATTATTGTGATATAAAAATACAACAAATCCAATATTTCCACACTTTTTTCGGTATTGTCGGAAAAACTAACCAACGGAAGCCAAAGGAAAAACTACTCGACGATGGGTTACCGAGCGGGTGAGAGGACAAAGTTTGCGCTGCGCTGATGTAGTTAAGAATTGGCAGCAAATGCTGCTTAATTTCAAAAGAAACTTTACGTATTTGTCATGCGGCGCACATTCATTGCGGTGTTCATTTGAGCGCTCATTCAGGCGACGCCAGAGAACCGGAGGAAGCCCGGGAGCAGTCCCGGCTCCTGGACGTTGACAAACGTTGCCTTGGTCACTCGATCAAGGAGGCTGGGGAGGAGGTTAGCTCAAGATGCTGATGATGACCAAGATGCTTCTGCAACGGACACTCGTTTAATAATTCATCAGAATCACAGCCAAAGAAGTGGCGATGTGGAATTCGCGTTAATTTGCGGTCGCCGAGTATTGAGTGCGGTCACTCTCCTCTTTCCCCACTCACGCACTCTTCTTTGGCGCTTGTGCGCCTCATTTCCTGTGGCCGACTGCCATTTGACTTGCAGTTTCCGTTTCCGTTTCAATGACGCTTTGATTGGCCTTGCGGTATCCGCTCTCCACCCCTCTTTTTACGCCAAGGTTTGACTATTAGGCGATAATTATTTGTGTGTGTGGGCAAAGCGCTTCTCCGCTGACCGCATCGCAAACTTTCGAGGTTGGCGGCCACTTCAGATGCGTCTTGTGTTTGTCCAAGAGCCGTGGAGTTCTTTTGGCCATTATTAATGACAGATGCCAGATATCTCCCTGCAGCGCTGGCTTTAATTAAAGAAAGCCAAGGCCATCCCGAAATAGCTGACATTGCATTAATTGTTGTTATAAATAAAGCAAAATAACATAATAACGAAGAGTGAATAAACTCTGCCAAATAAAATAAATTCAAAGGAAAAGGAAAGCATAAATTAAACAAGTCAATGTCTTAGAGGGGAAATTAAATCATTATGACTTCCCAAGTGCATAAAATAATAATAAAAGCAATATAGTATGAAGTCTTAAATAGTAAAAGTATACTATATTTTATTTTTTCATTATTTATATAAATGACTACAATTTTAATTTACAATAATTATTTTTGTAATAAATTCAAACTTTCTAATGAAACTTTTATCATAATTCTCTGTGAAAATGACAAGCCTTGGGAATCCAAAACTCATTTGCCAAAACTTTACTAGTTCGCAGATATTTAATATAAAAAAACACTCATTCGAAGGCCGTCAAACAAGCTTGGTGAGCAACTATTGATCCAGTTTGACTCTTTAACGGAAGGAATAAATAAATATTTGATTGCAAATCCAAATCTGTTTGACGGCGGCACACAAACTGGCTAAAACAACCGAAAGAGTCGCAAAAGAGCAAATACAATAAAACTGATTAAATTTGACTCGGCGAGTCATGCAAATAAATACGTGCAGAATATTTAAATATTCCAAATTCAGCTTTATCTCACCTGCTTAATTTCGGTGTCTTTCGCACTCGCTCGGCTCCGGTTATGTTTTGTTTATGCCTTCAGTGCCTTTTTGTCTGCCTTTGGCTGCAAGTAAACATAAATAAATTGTTATCTTATTAGTGCTGAGTACTGAGTGCTTCGCAGTCGGACGATATTTGAATTTTTGGCATCGCCCGGCACGTTATTTAGTGCGCACACAACAATTGCAAATTGCAATCTTTACGTTTAATTTAGCGGCTGAAAGTTGCGCGCAATTAAGCAGCCATGCAATGCACGAATTTATTTTATTTACAGTCTAAGCTTGATTAAGCGAACCATATAGAAGATATGAGCGTTACGATAGGGATTCAAATAAACATGTATTCATATTTTAAGTTGAAACGGAAATCTCTCTTTGACTATAGTATTCATTTGTTTAAAATATTTATTAGAAATATAACAACACAATTTCCCAAAATCTGCTTAAAATAATTTAAATCACAACATAATTCTTTTTAATTTTAATAAAATTACATAAAATGATATGATTCAAAAATGAATGCAATATTTTTTAGATAGGTTGAAATGATGGGTTCACTCCAATTAACAAATATTCTGAATAAAACTAAAGGAAATTACACAACTCAAATCGAATTTCATATACAAATAAACGAGAATATATTAATAATAAACTTTAATTGTTCCGAGATTATTATCATTTTAATATTTAAACATTACGACCAATTAAATCTTGTTTCACGTTCCCTTGACCCAGGTCTCACTGTACTTTATTTTATTTCTATTTATACCTCCAGTTGAATTTGCATCGGTCGCTTTGCAGATAAACAAACGCTGCGCTGCGTGCCTATCGGATCGATTGGGCGTGGAGGCGGGAAATTCCGCTGGGGAATGCAGAGGGAAATCGGGGCTTTAGCGGGGGGTAAATCGGAAGCGCACGGGCGATGGGTTGGCTGGGGGGGAAAACTTCATTATCGCTCTGCGGGTGCGTGGGCGTATTGCAGAGCGTTGATTTCTTTGGCCGTAAACATTTCCGGGCCGAGGTGCGATGCAGTCGTGTGTGAAAATGATTTTAAAATTGGCGCTGGATTGCGCAAAGACAATCAAAAGGCAATGGGCGTTGATGATAATGGCGGGAAACAAAGGCAAAAGCACGGGCCGAGGCGAAAAGGGGGAGAGGATTCCGGGGACACGGGCTACCAAAGTGAAATTTTGACAGCTTTTAATTGTGCAGCGAGGCGAGAGTCGTGCTGCCGCTGCCGCTACCGCTGCTGCAGCACATCTACATGCACACATTAATTTATATATATTGCCAAATGTATATATTTAACAGCCCTTTTACCCGGCATGCAATTATCAAAACGCATCACGCGTCAGGGCCAGGCCGAAATGATAAGCGCAGGTAACTGCAGTCGGCGCAACGGCGCAACGGCGGCGGCGGCAGGTGAAAGGGGGGTGAAAGGTGCAAGAGGTAAAAAGGGATGGGGAGCCAGGTGGCCAACTGTCAGCTTAACGCCTCAACGAGCAAAGTGAAGGCAAAATTGCATTTGCCTTGGAGGCCGCCGCAATTAACGCGGCATCATTTCTATCCAACTTGATGATATTTCAACTTGGCGGGAATTGGTCTCAGGTTAACCCTTGGCTTAAGATGGGTCTCTAAATAATTAAATATTTATTAAAATAGTAAAAATAAAATATAATACTTAAGTGAGATAAATATTAAATATAAATAAAATATTAAAAGTGACAAAATGAAGGTAGAGTCAAAAAACCTTCTAATTAAATTAAAATGCAATTGATTTTTGCAATTTCCTTGTTTTATTCTCTCTTTATTCTCTTTTAAATTCAAAGTTTTTCAGTTGAAACAAAATATTCATTTAAATTGTAGCTTGCAAACGTTAAATTATTTTATAGCTTTCAACCAACTTTCCCCTTATATTTTGTATCATTTGATAAATATATTTAAAAGGCCCGAACTCTGGTAATTTAGCGGGTTAATTGTGGTTTGGCTGGAGGCCCCAGTTTGAGCTTGTGCCGTGCGAATCATCATTAATAGACCAAAGTGAGAGTTTTCTAGCGCTGCTGCTTCTGCTGCAGCAGTTGCTCCTTCCCGCCTAATGGCCAAATGAGTGCGCACTTTAAGCCGCCGAGAAAACGCCGAGGAGGAGCAGCGCAGTCATCATCAGTTGGCCGGGTGGCTCAGGCTGGGGACCAGGCCCAAGGCCTTTCAGCTATTTATAACGCACACGCATCGGGCTTAATTAAAAACTGTTGAGCCCTATGCAAATGTTCCGCACCGTGGCCTGCTTCGTCCGCTCAATAGCACTGCAAGGTTAACGAAGCATAAATCTCTGCTGATAAGCTACAATCAAATGCAATCAAACTAAATTCAATTTAATGGGCAAAGTCTCAGAGCCAAGGAATCAGGAACTAAAGGCTAGACGCCGCCGAGGAATCGGGAATCTGGCTGCAATTCAAGTGAAATCAGCTGGAAGGGAGCGGAGCCAGCGACCAAATACAAATTGCCAGCTCAAGCTCGGGCTCAATCCCGCTTCAAGGTGGCCAAATATTGCTTGAAATTGATTAGATACGCCGACTGAAGTCGTAACTGGAGCCGGATATACTAGGAGTGGGATGGAGTGCCTTGAGAGCTGGAAAATTAAAAAGAAATCTAAGGCTACCTAGGATGCTTTTCCAAATAGAAATTTTAAATTTAAGCAGCCAACTTATGAATTCATTTAGAGAAAACATTATAATCAGACTTAAATCTCACAAAAAAGAATGCTGAAATGTTCACAAAAATCAAGTTAATCTGAACTTGGGGTTGGTTCTGATCCAGTCAAGGTTGCCACATAATCGCGTCCCCTCTGCTGGGCTTTATAAATATTTATATTCCCGTCAGAGGCGATGCAGGCTGCAGCTTTTCTCGGAGCAGCAGCAGCAGCAAAGTGAGCTTCAGCGAGTGGGAAATGCGTGGAAAGCCAGCGCGAATTGCGATGCGGAAACTGCAACGCCAGCGACAGCATCGCTTGTGCTGGTTGCAGCAGAAGCGGAGGTTCCCCTGCCGTGTTTTCCCCTTCGATTTCCCAGCAGTTTTCCCCCACGAACAACTCCCCCACTTTGCTGGCAATTCAAGCGTTGCGAAAACGTTTCTGCCCTCTGCTTTTTGCCCTCTGTCTAGTCTATATCCGTCTATATCTTCACTGCACTCTGCGCCCATTTCCCAGCCCCGATTTTATTGCCATCGAAAGGCTCGTCGACAGACAGCGACCGCAAAGCTAAGCCTCTGACACTGGGAAAAAAAATCAACTAGAAAAGTATAAATATAAATTAATAAAGAAAATGGAAAATCAAATATTAAATTTCATTTAAAAAGTTAAAAAATTCTCTAAAAAATAGTTTAAAACTACAGAAATACATTAAATTTTCTTTAAGAAATAAGGTTTTTGAATTTAATTTTAAGCTTACACTTTTGTTTTCACATTTGTCATGAACAACTAAATGATACACAACCAAATGTAATAAATAATATTTTAAGAAACTTCTTTAAGCTAAAATTCATTGATTGATATAAGGTTAACCTTCTTTAAAAATTCCATTAAAATAATGTATTTTATGTTCTCTTTTTTCCCTCGGTGCATCTCAAATGTTTTCCCGTCCTGGCTTTTTTTTGGAAGACTGTCTTTCGCCTTCGCCTTGCACACAACTTGCCGAATTTCTGTTTGGCTGTGTGTTTGAGTGAGTGTTTGCTTAACATTGTTCGATATTTGGTTCAGCGCCTCTTCCCGCTTTTACCCGGCTTTTCCACCCGCCTGTCCACGACTTTCCTTCTGGCTTCTGTTCATTTCTTGACTTGGATGTTTATCTTCAATGATTTGCGATTTTCCGGCAATTTACGCAAAAATATGTGACGAAATTTCAGCACTCCCTCCTCAGAGGGAGTCTGTGTATGTCTACTGAACTGCAACAGTTTCGTGTCTTTTTATTTCATTTTAAAAATATCTATGTATCTTTGCGTCAACCCCCCATTTTTATGCGTTGCGAGCGTGATGTCAGAGCCCCAAAAATTTGCTGAGGAAATTAGCGTGCAAAAATGTTGATGGCAAATATTTGCTGCGGAACCCAGGGACTTTTGGTTGAGAAGGGGACTTAAAGAAACATCTCCCACGCTTTTCCATTTGCTTAACGAATTTGGTAGATTGTCTCTGGCATTTGGCTGCAGTTAATTGAATTCGAAAGGTGAAAGGAAAACCGACGGCGGCGGAATGAAATGGATTGGGATGGGATAAATCGGATCTGAGCGATAGCAACGAAGTACTTTATTGGCTGATTTATCGAAGAGAAGAAAAAAAAAATGGCTAAAAAGGGATTCGGTTAGCACGAGTGTTTGAATTTGTTATGCGGAAACGGAAGTCATAGGCTTTAGGGTTTGTTCAAAATTGAAAAGTGAATCACCCAAAATTTATTTACCTTAAAATTTATTTTAACAAATGAAAGTGCAGCCCTCACTTCCATTTCCTTCGATTTTTATGGGCAAACAATAATATTTGCCCCTTCAACAAGTGGTTATGCATAAAAATTGTTCAAATAAAATATTTAATTTAAGGCCTTGGGGGAAATGCCTGCCTTAAGCATCGCCCAAGCAGCCACATCATCATTATAATCATCGTTATCTCGGAGATAATTGTCGCCATTGTCGTCGCTGTAATGATCATGTGCTGATTTGATAATTAAAAGCAAACATTAAGTGAGGGAGACGGTGCCAGAGACGACACAGCAGCAAATACTAAAAGCACCATAAAATACCAGCACAAAAAACAAGGCAAAACAAAAGCAAACGATATTCCTAAATGCTTGCAGGATTGCTCAACGGCAAAGGAAGCTGAGCCCCTGCTGACCAATACACCCAGAGTTTACTACTACTCCCTTTTCTGCTTGTACACCTAAAAAAACCTGAAATTTACTTTTTATCTATTTGATTTTGATTTTATTTTTTTTTTTATTATTAATTCAGTTGTTTTATTTGATTTTTAATTGCATATAGAATGGCATGTTTTAGGTTGCTTTCCATAATATTTAATTTCTATATTTATAAAGATTATACATTTTTTCCGAGTGCCCATCAGCCCCCTTCCATGATGATATCTGTCTAGTGGGTAACAGTAGCAGTCGGGGACTGTCTCAGTGTCTAACTGTGGCAGCGATAACAACTTTCGTGCGTGGCCAGTGGCTCCAATTGGAGGAGGAGGAGATGGTAGAGTAGAGTAGAGCTGGTGGAGGATATGGAGGAGCTGGGGCAGGGGGGATGTGTTGTAGGAGAAAAGAGCAGACTTTTCAGGCCCCTTCACCGCGCACCGTGCGTGAGAGTTCCAGGAATGGAACACGTTTCGTTTCGTGGCGACAAGGTTTTTGCTCCGCTGATGAACTCGCAGCGGGTCTCGGACTCCGCTTCCCCCCACTCCCCTCCACAATCCCCTCCTCCATCTTTCTGGCCAACGCATTTTTCATTAACACGCCGGCGAAAAGTAGTTGATCCGCTTTTGGCCGTTACACTTACATCTGTGTATATATGCGATACGTCTTATTGTATCTGTATCTGACAGATACGCAACCGCCAGCCCAAAAACCAGACCTTGTGCCACTTTACGATGTGTTTGCCCGAGAATCGGGTATATATACAGATATGTGAGCTTGGATATATGTATATGAGGCAACTGGCAAATTGATTAACGCTAATCGACGCCATTTTGTGCGATTTTAATAAACCGCACTGAACCTGAGAGCGGATTTTAATTTGTTACTTTTTATCTCGATTTTTATTTTGACAGCTTTTTCGTTCATTGGCTTACAGAAAAAGCAGGATTATTTTTTTCGGTGGACAAACGGGGGCGGCGGCGGCAGAGAGATTTCGGGGAGCGGTCGAGCAACTGTAAATTGCAGCCGCGCGACAACTCACAAAAATCTCGTTTGCCTAATAGCCGAGTTCAAGTTGAATGGCTCAATTTCTCAATCTATCAATTGACGACGTCGCCGTCACATCAGCGTCAGCATCATCATCATCGTCATTTTTAATTAACAGTCAAATAAGTTGACCAAAAAAAGGAAAAACAAGATAGCCATTTCAACAGTAAAGACAAAACTGAAAGAGCAACAATGCAACAGTCGGCCCAAAAATAGCCGGGAATCTCAGTGGGGAACCCTCATAAAGTACTGCAACTTACGGTCCCCTTCAAACTGGTTTCAAATCAATGGCCAAGAGACCAGAACATAAATGACTCTTTGGAAAAGTTTAACAATCTGCGTAATTAATCAAACGATCATGGCTTTCGCTTTAAACATTCTAAATATATAAATACTTGAAATTCCCGTTGCTTGTGGTAGCCAGAAAAGCTGTCATGGGAGATCTGTATAAGTTATAACTACTGAAGAATTTTTCATAGAAAGTTCATTAGTTTAATGTTTATTAAACATATTTAACCTTTATATATTTAACTTCTAGTTATAAGAATCGGATAATAGCTGTATAATATAATTATATGTAATCAAAATTGTTAAAAGGCTCACATTGCTTAGTATTCTGTGTATTTCATTTAAAGTCTCGATTAGATCTTTGCCGCGTATTCTGGTGGTCCGGAAAAAACTCCCATTAAAACGGAAACCTAAACCCAACATAAAACTAATCCCACTCTTCACTTAAATTCACATAAATGCTGTTTTTCGACTACCGAAACACTTAAAGTCGCTCGGACCAAAGTGAGAACATTTAAAAGCGAGAACCTTCAAACAAGTCGAGAGAAAAAATAAAGCAAAGTTCATGAACTTTGAGACGGCGAAGAATTTCTCACACAGCCATGGCAACGGCGTCAATTACATGGCAATGGCTGGCGATGAAGATGGAGATGGAGATGGAGCTGAAGATGGACCAGCTGGAGGTGGAGCAGGCCGTGGATGACCGGGGCTACTTAGAGGTATTGCAGACCGGGGACCAGCTTAACTTTTAACCGCACAGAAGTCGACATCGATGTGGCCGGGCCACTTGAGTTGTTTACGGCCAAGTAATTAAAACGAGTCGGAACGAGAAAAATCAGCCCAAAGAAAATGGGAAAATTCTGCGCCACGTAGCCGAGGAACTGCGCAGTCAAAGCCGCTGCTGCTGCTACTGCTGCTGCTGCTCTCTCCGCTCGGACATTGCTCATTTCGTCGTTTCGTAATTAATTAGTCTTAAAAGTTAAATAGCCCAAATGATTTTGGACAGGCTACAAAGGCGCTGGCTAATAGAAAACGTTGCCAGGAATGCGCCAAAACGGGGAGAGCGGGACGCCAAGGAGGATTCGCCCGGCCGGGAATTTTCAGTCCAGTTCAGTTTGGGTTCGGTTCAGCAAATGAAGATAAGATACGTCTTTGACAGGCCCGCGACTGGGAGGATGTGGCGGGGAGAAGGGGCAGGAGCAGTGCATATTTGTGTAAATTTTCTTTTATACACACACCGACACAGAGAGAAAAATGTTCTTCTGAGAGCTGTTGCTATATATTTAAAAGGCTACGAGAAAGGGTCTAAATGTTTAATAATATTCATTGTTTAATTTATAATAAAATATGCCAAATTATTCATTTAAAAATGATAAACAGCTTAGTTTGGTATTTTAATATAAAAATAAAGATATCAAGCGAGAATTTTAAGATCTTGCTTGCTTAATATAAATCAGTTGAGAGAATGAACATTTATGTTCAGACATTAAACTCACTTAAAAATTCATCAATTTCCAAAGAAAAAATGTAGTATATTATTTTAAATACGGAAAGTCTTTCAATCTTTTTAATCTTTTTAATATGAAACAAAAAAATAAAGCATGAATATTTCGATGTCTCTTGATTTATATACTTGTGCTTTCATCTTAGTTTTTTATAAAGCTCATAGCAAACGTTTTATAAGTATTTCCAATGGTATCAAATTTTGTATTCTCTATATATTTTTCTCTCAACCAACTATTTTTTCTACGTGCAGGAAGGGACTTTGCCAATAGCAAAGCCAGTTGGATGCTGTCAGTTTGTGTACGCATTGAATTGCAGGAAGAATTTATCTAACGCCGGCAGCGGCTGTGTGCCGAGTGTGTGTGCTGGGCGTGTGTGTGTGGAGTGTTCGAGTATCTGGCGGATACGTGTGAAAGCTGCAGCTCTGCCCGTTGCTGCCATATTGATTGAGACAGAATTTATTGGCCAAGTTAGTGCCCTGGCTTCGGACCGTCTGTGCGCTGGCTATGGCTATGGATGGCGGTGATGGTGTTTGTGTTGTGACTTTTTGACATTAAAAATTTGTGCGTTGTTGTTGACTTCGGCATGTACATAAAATGCTGGCTTAAAGCAAAATGGCAAAATGCATATTATATGTATATATATATGTATATACCTAGTATTTGTATAGCCAAGTGCTAGCTGCTCGGCTCGTTAGCAGAATTTCTCCCTATTGCGATGGCATATTTAAATATTTTGTTGCAACGTTCTCGGCTGCCACACAAATTGGCAAAAATCAACTCACAAAATGCCAGCTGCCCGGGCGGGCTGCAGCCTCAATGGCATATCAATTTCATTTGGCTTTTCATACCCGATATTCCGCATATATTTGCCAATTTATTTTACACTTTTGCTGCCTGCTGCCTGCTCCTGTGGAAATTGCCATTCGCTTTAAGTGCAAAACTGCTCGCCACCTGCCGCAAAGCAGAGAATTTAAATAAAGCGGCAAAACCACAAAAACTACAAAAACTTCGGCCAGTGTAGAATGAAGTGCAAATCGAGCAAAGCTCAAAGTGTGGATACCCGGTAGCCATTAACTTGTGTCCAACAAGCTGCTGGGCCCAGCTAAAAATGGAAAACGGCACAAAGTTAAAGTTGCCAGGCAAATGCATTCAAATCAAATTTCAGGCAGCAAATCTTAATGACACTGAACAAAATTTGATCAACTTGGCCTTAAGAAAATAAATTTAAATGCAAGATTCAATGATGTCACTTAACTCCAATTTCCAAAAACTATATCATAAAGAATAAACTTCAATTACTCTGTAAATAATTTTCATAAAATTTCCGAAATACTATCTCTTTTTCCAAGTGCATCTGACCAATGATTATGCATCCAATATGTTCAATAGATGGACAACTCTCTGGCTGCAACTGGGCCAAGTGGCGGCTACTCTTTTGAGGGGGAAACTGTAGAAGCATCATCATACTCGGCCTCAGCATCGGCATCTCTTGACCGCCACATGCAAATTGCAACTGATTCCCCATTCAAGTGCCTGGAGAAAGGTCCGGACAAATAGCTGGCCAACAGCGAGAGAGAGAGAGAGAGACAGAGAGCATTGGCCCGAGATCTGGGCCCGGATCCTCCCAATCCCAATCTCAATCCCAAGCTCCCAATCCTGAGTCCTGAGCTGGCAAGCTGTTGCTGCTGGCCTGCATAATTTATGGCCCAGTCTAGACCAAACTGACAGGCAGGAGGGCACAGTACTCAGTACTCAGAGCTCAGTATACGAGGCCCTCTGCCAATCCCTAATTGTTCGGGCAGGCACACATTTTTTGATGATGAGCATTTTTGGCATTTCATATTTGTGCCCGGCTCGGCCACATAAATTTAGCCACAGAATAATATTTTCGTTGGGCCAAGCGTGTTCGTAAATATTTGGCCAAGACAAATTGCAGTAAACAATTTGCAACAATTTCATGCGGTTGCGGGCAAAAGTCCTTTCAGAATTTTGTCGAGAGAGAGAGAGTGTCTGAGCCGGCCCAGAGCAGCAATTATAGCTCATAAGTTGGAAATTTCCTTGGCCCCTTGTTGACCCTGGCCGAGGCGAAGTTGATGATAAAATTATCAACTTAATTGCCGGCCAGGGAGATGGCCCAAAGTGCTCCGACTCGGGCTAATTGGGTGCCATATGAGGGAGCTCTATGTGCTCTACGCTCCATGCTCTATGCTGCAACAACGGCCGCTAGCCGGCGAGTGTTAGCAAACTTTTGAACTGGTTTCCTTAGCCATCCAGCGAAAGCAAAAGTTGTCTGCACTTTGTATTTGCATTCGACGTCTCCTTGCCAAATGCCGCCAAATTGGGTTAACGACACTTGGCCAAGGCGATGGCAATGGCGATGGCGATGGCGAAAAAAGTGCACTTTCCACGGCGAGTGTCGCATAGAAAGTGAAACTGGCAAGTTGCAACTGCAACCAAGTTGTTATACATCCCCAACAATTACATGGCTCGATTTGGTTTCGTTTCGTTTCGTTTCGGCCAAAGAAAGTGAAGCCAAAGTGGGTCTGCTAATGGCCACCATCGGGAGATCTCAGCAGGTGAATAAAATCTGGGGTCCGGACTCCGAGGAGTGCCAGAGATTCATGTCAATTAGAGCTGGAAATGTTGCCATCATCTGGCATCTTACGTATGAGAGTATAGATCGTTAGACCGATGTGTATCTTTGGGGGATTATGCAAACTATGGACGAGACACGAAAGCTGATGTTGATGGCCAGGTGGAGCGTCTAAGACTCTTGATTATCCCATCAAATAATTACGGTTGCGGGATATTGAACCATGAGTTGTGGCAGCTTGCAGTATTTGAATTTTAAGTCGAAGTCCAAGAGGAAAATATTTTCTAAATTTAATTAAAACTACATTTGCTCACTCAGTGTAAGTGTCTTGCTTCTACCTCAACTATTTTAATGCCTCCTTTTCAAGTTCTTACAGAGGAAGACTCGTTGACTTGACTCCTTACCTCCTCCACTCAATTTTAATTCAAGTTTCCCAGTGAAGCCTGCCTGCACTTGACTGATATGTCACATGTTTTACCTAATTCCAGGCATTAGCAATTACCATTTGGTCTTTCAGCTAGAGTTTCATTTGCAGCACTTTGTCTCCATTTCTCCGCCAATTTAGAGAGACTTTGCCCGACTCATGAGACGCACAAAAGTCGCAAAAATATCGCATAATTAAGCGGCAACTCAGGAACTGAAATGCTAAATGCGAAAAGCACTCCGCAGCGCGAATTATTGCATAATTCTGCCTAAGATGCAGCCACTAATGGCAGATCCAGAATGCAGCTCCGCCGAGGCCCAGAGAGTGAGACGCTCGCACACAAATCAGTGGGAAGCGAAATCAAATGAACTAAGCCGCAGCTCGTAAGGTGAGTCGCCTCCAAGAGGAGTCAACGCAAGTCAAGTCAAGTCAAGGAACCCATGAGCGTTGACAATACTCCGGGCCGCAGGGAAAGGGTTTGGGAAAGGGAAACGGAGCTCCATTGCCAGCACATGCTAATTATGCTATATTTATGTGGAAAGCACAAAACACCGAGCCCGGAACTGTGTCTCCGTGTGTGATGGTTTTGCACTTGCAGAAATGGGCTCTGAGGTTTAAAATGTTGTTTTACTTTACTTTATGAACTGTAGTTCATAAATAAATAAATAGTTTTAAACCTTTTAAATAGAATACACTCTCCTTTTTGGAATAAGCTTTAAGGAAATAAGTACTCGAATAAAATGAAACTAAAAAATGTAAGTATTTTTATTGAAAAATATTAATTCTAGGTAGCATTTTTAATTCTATAAAAAAAAAATTTGAAAAATGAGAACATTCTCCAGACTGCTAACAAAAACTTATTTAAAAAAATTGTTTTCTATTAAAGACGTCTCTTTATCGACTGAGTAACTTTTGTGCCATATCTTTTGTGTCATTATTAGTTTAACGTCCGGCTTTTAAAATGATTTGATTTATGGTAATGTTTTTGCACAAGTGCATGTGTGCCGAAGTGCATTCGAGTGCAAAGGAGGAGCACATTTGGCTCTGTGGCAAACTTTTGCCTGACATTTGCCGTTGCCAACGAGAACGCTTCATGTTCCCTGCTCCGTGTTCCGTGTTCCACATCCACATCCACATCTACGTTCACGTTCACGACTTTGACAAGAACGCGGGCCATCAGGGGCCATTATCATGCGCCTCATCAGCACTGCCGCCGTCTAACGCCAAACGCCAAAGTCATTAAACTCTCGACGCGCACAGCATCGCCGGCAATGGTCCGTTCTGGAGACTCCAACTCCATCTCCATCTCCGGCTCCGGCTCCATCTCCTGGCCAAAACGCCGGCTAACGACTAATTTGCGCATATGACAGGGCGACATGCGAGTCGTTCCGTCCATGGGCCAAGCGAAGTCTGGCCCTCAGCTAAAGACTGCGACTGCGACTGCGATCCGCGATGTCAACGATTGGCAGCTCTCGTTTGGCCAGCAGGCTGGGATAGCTATGTGCGTTGCTTTCCCATCGAGACCGCTTCAGATTTTCTCTACACACAAAGAAAAAGCTATACAGATTCTGCATGGAATTACAGCGTATAAAACTCAAAATTTCTTTAAACTGCAGTTAGTGAGTCTCAAAAATAAAATTTACATTTAATAGTTGTTAGAAAGATATTAAGAGGATATCTTCTTTCAATTTAAATTTGAAAAGGAACACATATACCTTAGCTCAATTAAATTTTACAAAAAATCATATTTGTTAATGACTTACGTTTAACTTGCATGTTTTAAGGTGTAACAGTTGTATAAAAGATTCAATTGAAAGTTAGTACTTTTAAAATA
>VNJS01005131.1:0-26954 GCA_008042575.1 Drosophila watanabei
GGTCGCAGTCGCAGCATAGATACAGATACGGATACAGCCGCTGCATCCTCACTCACTCACAGCATCCAGCACGAGGAGCACATCACCACTCTGCGGGGGAGTGGGCGAGCGGAGGGGGAGGCGAAATATTATTAAGCAGCCACTCAACACAACAGTGTTTTTTGTGCTGTGCACACAGCGTAAACACGACGAAATTGTTAATTAAGACGCCAAATGTTTGGCAGTCGTCGAAAGTGCAAAGCAAAGCAGCCGCGTAAACAGCGAGAGAGCGCCAGATAAGAGTGGGAGTGTGGGTGCACTCTCTACCAGTGCCCGTGTGTCTGTGAGCGCGGTTTCGTTTCCATTTCGTTGCGAGCACGTTTGCCCACCACCGAAAAAAACAAAAAAAAAACAACACCGAACAGCTGTGCCGCAAAGCTCTTTCCAAGTGCATGCCGCTGATCACCACTCTCCGCTCTCGGGCTCTCTCTCTCACACACCCGCATCACGTTATCAGTCAATGGCACTTTTCTGCAACTGATTCCGCCGAGCGGATGAAAAGGGGGTCGGCAGCGGTGGAAAGCGGGAGCCATCGTCGCGACAAGTCTAGCACCAACGCAACACATTGGAGGCTTCCAGGCGGTAAGTGTCGTCGTTGTCAACAAGTGCAGTGGTATTCGGCGATAGCGGAATTCTTCCCAAGGCCCTAGTTCCCATCAGACTTGACTTTGGGTGTCCGGAAATAGACTAAATAACTGGAATACCTAGCACGATCTGCTGAAGGTTATATATATGGTTGTCTAGCTATAGTAAAGGAAATATGGATCTTGGGTTCAATTTAGAGCCATGTCACAATGTTCTCTTAATTCTGGAAGAATTATTTCCATTAAAAGTAACTGATAGTTTCCAGTTCCAGTTCCAGAACTCTCCACTTGAAGGATTGTAGAATTTCTATCTGTTTGCTTTTCTCATGGAAATTTCTACTAGGACTATGTAGTATTTATTACCTCCCAAAGCTCATCAGTTCCACTAACTATGTATTAGAGTGTAGTCACTGTGTAATCAATAAGACCCCCTCTTAGCGATCGTTAATATTGGAAAATTACTACGCTCAGGTTGCGCCTTATCAGAGCCGTTGACCCGCTTTCAAAGTTGGCAAATCAGAACTTACCCCATGGTTGCCAAAGCTCAACTCTATGCACACACACACTAGTAACTTGCTGTCTTGATTAATTTATGAATTAATGCCTAGTTAGTATGTACTGGGACCACGATCATATACTATGTGTTCCTAGAAGCTGCTGATAAGAACGGGAGTACATACGGCTGAACTTTGATTTCAGCACGGGCAGAAGCAGAAACGATCGCCGAGCAGCATGCGAAGGCTCTGGGAATATAAGCCCCGATTAGTTTGTGAAAACATCTGTAATCGCATGGTTAAGAGTCCTCGAGCCGCGGAAAATAGCTCCGAGAGTCGAGAACGACGTCGATCCAACTAAATCCATTAAATCCCACTACTCCTCGGGCTACTATAGGTACGTCCCCTTCGCGCAAAAACTCTAAAATAGTGGAATAATATAGTTGTGACTATGTGTTCATTGAACCCGAGCTTGATGCCCCTGATAAGGCGGTAATCTAGTGCCAAAGCTATCCCTTTCGAGGCGCCACGTGTTTGCCTTTCCACAGATGTGTAGCTCATGGGGCACATATCGTGGAGGCTGTGGCGTAATATTGGATTTACATAAGACCGATAAGAGCTCTCTCTTACAATACTTTCAGCAATGCCACGTGCCACCAGCAGCAGCAGCAGCAACCCTGAGGCGGCCTCCGCCCACCAAGACTGCGATCTCACAGTGGCCGCCATCAGGTCCAAGTCCAACACACTCAACTCCCAGCTGAACAGGGTCGGCACGGGCACCTTCGGTGGCTACGCCGAGAAGCCGAAGCCGGTGCTGCAGATGATACTGGAGGCCTTGGGGCTGCGGAATCAGGCGCAGAGCCGCGAGCCAACGTCCAAGGATATTGGAACCCTGATAAGTGAGTAGAGCGTCCGCCGTTGATAAGCTCGATTAATCCGCGTCCTCTCCACAGTGCTGGGCGTGATGTTTCTGCTGTTCGTGATCGGTGTCACTGGATTCTTCGTGATGTGGTTCACCGAGTTCTACAACAACACAATGCTGGAGGTAAGATATGTCCTAGAACTAGTCCTTATACTATTCTAGCTACATCTTTTTACCCCACAGAAACTGGTGCTGGCGGAGAATTCAGAAACCGCCAGAGACTGGCTCAACCCGGACCCCAAGTACGACACCTTGCTGAAGGCGCATATATTCCACTACCCGAACATCGAGGACTACTTGGCGGGGCGTGCGGACAAGATAAAGGTCGTGGACGTGGGTCCACTCACCTACCAAGAGCACACGATCAAGGATGAGGTTTCCTTCAACAACAACTTTACGGTCACTTTTAGGGTAAGCTCTTAAAGACTTTCAAAAGTGCTGCCCCGGCTAAACAAACTGATTTCCTTTCAGGACCGCAAATCGTACAAGTTTCTGCCGGAGAAGTCGTCTGCCAGGGAGGACGCGGTGCTGCTGGTTCCCAATGTGCCACTCATCTCGGCCGCCGGGCACGTGAAGCGCATGCCATATGGCGATCGATTGCTCGCCGGCTTCTTCATCAAACAGTTCAAGGAGCCGCTCTTCAAGAACCTGACGGCCTCCGACTTCCTGTGGGGCTACGAGGACAAGATCATCAAGCTGAAGAGCCTGGGCATGGGCAAGAAGCGCTTCGGCCTGCTGATGAATGTAAGTGAAGAGCTCTTAAGCCTTGACTGCTCTGATCTCTAAAGGATTTCTTCCCCTTAGCGCAATGGAACCAGCGTGGACTCGGTGCAGCTCAACACCGGCGAGGACGACATCAGAAAGTTCAGCATCATCACGCAGTTCAATGGGATGCCGCAGCTGGACTACTGGGACGGGGACGAGTGCAATCGCATTGACGGCTCGGAGCCGTCGATGTTCTCGCCGAACTTGCTGCAGAATCGCAGCACCATCAATGTGTTCCTCCAGGTCCTGTGCCGAAAGGTGCCGCTCAACTTTGACAAGGAGGTCACCATCCTCAACAACATCGATGCCATTCGCTACAAGACGCCCGAGAATGTGTTTGCCAAACCGGAAGTGAATCCGGCAAACGCCTGCTACTGCAAGAACACGGAAAAGTGCCTGGAGAGCGGGGTGATCAACGCCACCAAGTGCTACGGGGACTCGCCCATCTTCCCCTCATTCCCGCACTTCTTCACGGCTAATAAGTCGTACTACGATCTCTTTGAGGGCATCAATCCCGTCGAGGAGCTGCACCAGACGTACGCCGATATTCATCCGCGCTTCGGCTTCCCCATCGGCGGAGCCTCGCGCGTCCAGATCAACATCATGCTGGACAAGACGCCATTGCTGGAAAGTAAGTAGGATTTATTTTCCCGTGAAACTTGACTCACTCATGCTCCGATTTCAGACAAGGCCGCGCGCATAGAGAACGCCACTATTCTGCCGCTGATCTGGATCGAGATCACCGCTGGCGACTTTGGCGAGGATGTGCTGCAAACACTCTTCATGTCCACCTACGGCCTGGACGCCATCCAGCTGGCCCTCAAGTACGGCACCCTCCTCATATCGGTGACCTCGTTCAGCCTGATCATTGCCGGGGTCTACTTCCTGAACAGCAGGCGGGAGGAGCAGCTCCAGGAGAGCAAGTCGTCCGCCGAGCTGGAGGCACTCAACAGCGGACTCGTAATGGTGCAGCACGTCAACATGCCTGTCTCGGTGTAGCACTGCATGTTAAGCTTCTCCGTGTCATTGAACAGTGCCATTAGTTATTTAGTTAGGGGCGGGTACGGGGGAAAGTTGTTGTTGTTTCTTCAACTTGAGAGATTTTCGAATTTGTCTGCGCTTATCCTAGAATAGTTTTTTACCAATTAAGAGTGCTTTAGTCTACAAAGAGTCGCCAGTTACCTTTAGTCTGTAGTTATCTGCTGTAAATATGTAAAAACGGAATGTTTAATAAACTGTTTATGACCTGTAATGAAAATATACTTAGTTTTTAATGTAACAGAACTGTGCTACGCTTTTGTGGATGGTACTTGTTCCAGTAGTTCGTTTTTTTCCAATACAGAGAGCCGTTAAGAGCACTTTGCACAGGTTCCACAGTGGAAGATACAACCAATTCCTGTTCCACACTGTTGTTCTGCTAAGTTACAGACCATAAAATGCAATTTGATAGCCATTTCCCAACAATCACAATTGATTCTTATCAAATTAGTGAATTTACTAGTAATAATATATAAACTATTCTTCTTTTTCTTTTCTATTTAGTATAAGAGAACTGTGCTCTACTTTTGTGGATGGTACTCGTTTCAGAGATCCGTTAAGAGCACAATGCACAGGTTCCACAGTGAAAGAGACAACCAATTCCTGTTCCACACTGTTGTTCTGCTAAGTTACAGACCATAAAATGCACTTTTATAGTCAATTCCCAAAAATCACAAGTGATTCTTATCGAATTGGTGAATCTTCTATTATTAAACTATAAACTATTCTTCGTTTTCTTTTCTTTTTTAGGTGTAACAGAACTGTGCTACACTTTTGTGGGTGGTACTTGTTCCAGAGGGCCGTTATGAGCACTTTGCACAGGTTCCACAGTGGAAGGGACAACCAATACCTGTTCCACACTCTTGTTCTGCTGATTTACAGACACTTTGATAGCAAATTCCCGACAATAACAATCGATTCTTATCGAATTTGTAAATTTACTATCATAAATGTGACTTGAAACTACCCAAAGAAAGATCAGGGTTCATTGTAGCAAATATTTTATTGTTTAGTTCTAAACAAAAACGAAATTCGTATATTAGTTGCGTGTTCAACATTTGATTTTCTGTACTGTTTTTCTGTTTCTTTTCTGTTCTGTTTGAAAACCGTTTTAGTTGTTAAATGCATGAATTACATATTGCATCGAGTAGTACTCTATGTGTTCTATATTATTAGGTAATTAATTGATGTGGCAATGAGTGTCCTGTCCTGATGTGGCTCTTGCTGGCTCTCTGCAAGCGCGATTGGTTCGATTGTTATATGGATTTCGATTTCGGAGGAGCTCAAAGTTAATACGTTTCTTGGTTGGTTTTTTTGTGTTGTATAATTTGACGTTTATTTTCGTTGGCTGCCACAAACGGCTGCCATTCGAGGGATGGGGAAAGTATCTTATGTGTTTATGGTTCTTGTAAAAAGTGGGAGTGTGTTTTACAACATTGTTTTTCTTTTCATTGTTTTATGTTTACGTTTTTGTTTCGTTATAAAAATGTTGGTTTTGTTTGTTTACGTTTTAATTTAAGTATGTATAATAGTTTATATAAAAAATAACAGAGAAATTATATAAAAGAAACATTAAAGATAATCGTTTATTTTGCTCATCATCTTCACCTTCTTCCTCTATCTTCCGCTTTCTTCACTTCCTCTGCTTCCGCTCCATCTAATAATTAACGCGTCAATTGCCAGAGTCCTCGCCATCTAGGGATTCATCCTGCACCGATGAGCTGTCGTCTCCACCGCCGCCGCCGCCGCCGCCGGTGCGCTTTGATGAAGGTGTGCCCGTGAGCCGGCTGGAGCTGAGGCCCATGCCGCCGGTGCGTCTGAGAAGGTAAGAGATCGAGACGGAGGATTAGTATCTGGGTGTGCTTGGGCTTCCGGGTGAACGTGCAGAGTGCAGGGGCAACAGATAAAAAATAAAAACAGGAGGAGAAAACGTTCTATGTTCTATTTTGGAGGGAAGTTGAAGGAGCGGCACACTTTGGATTGGTTTGGTGTGTGGTTTCGGTAATCTGTCCTAACATGCAGAGAAGAGACGATGAGATGGGGTTCGGTTCGGTTGACATTCACTGGATTCTGCAGACCTTACAGCACTTACAGCCTACGAGAAGGAAACGAAGCGAATCGAAGCGAAAGGAAACCTAATGCAGACCCTCACAATTCATAATGAGTGCGGCATCCTTTTTGGGCGAGTAGGCCTTGGCCTTTTCAGTCTCGGCCACTTGTATGGATCTGAACCAAAGACAAATTTCAAAACAAAATAATCAAGGAGAAGATATTCCCTTTATCCAGTTCCGGCTCTAAAAATTAAAGTGCCTGTCAAGCGGCTTCCACTCACCGTAATTTCGTTTTGAGTGAGTTAATCTCACGGTTCATGGCCTCCTGCGATTCGATCATGTCCTCGCACTCCCGCTGGTACTTGCGCTTCTGCGTCTTCTCCTTCTGCAGCTCCTCCTCGGTCTCGTCCAGATTGCGCTTGAGTAGCTTGATGCGGCTATTCAGCTGTGGAAGCAGAAAGGATCGAAGTTTGTATTTACATCTTGCTAAAAATAGTTTTTTCCCATCCCACCTTATCCATTTGCTCCTTGTGCTGGTCGACGTGTCGCCGCTCGTCCTCGATGTTCATCGTCAGCTCCTTGATCTTCTTGTCCATCTTGCGGTTGGCCTTCTGCTGCAGCAGCCGCTCCTTGCCCTCGTTCTCCAGCTGCTCCTCCAGGTTGGCGATCTTCGCCTCGAGCGTGGCAATGGTGGCCTTCACCTTTGTGCGCTGCGCCGTCTCGATTTCGGCCAGCTTGGCCTTTAGCTCCTTGTTCTGGCGCTCGAGCAGGGCGCGACCGTTCTCGTTCTTCTGCGAGTTGGACTTCTCGTTGGCCAGCTCCGTGGTCAGCTGCTCGATCTGCAGCTGCGCCTTCCGGCTGCGGTCGAGCAGCACCTCCGAGTTCGACTGCTCCTCCTCGAGTTCCTCCTCGAGCGTGGCGATGCGGGTCTCCAGGCGGCGCTTCTCGTCAATCATGAGCGAGCCCTTGTTGGCATTGTTGGCGATCTCCTCGGCCAGTTCGTCGCGTTCCGTTTCGGCGGCGCGGCGCGCCCGCTCCGAGCTGGCCAGATCCTCGGTTAGCTGTAATACTTCCGCCTCGAGGGCCTTGACCTTGCGCTCGGCCTCCTTGCTCAGCGCCTGCAACTCCTCCTTGGCCGCCTTGGCCTCCTCGGCGTCCCGCAGGGCATCCTTGACCTGCAGCTGCAGCTTCTTGGCGTGCTTCAGGGCATCGTCCTTCACCTTGTTATGCATCTCCATCGTGGTCTCGATCTCCTTCAGGTCGCCCTCCAGCTTCTTCTTGGCCGCCACGGCGGCGGTGCGCTGCTTCCGCTCCTCGTCCAGCTCGGCCTCGAGGTCGCGCAGCTGCTTGACCAGTCCGCGGCGCTTCTCCTCGGCCCCCTCCTCCTTGGCCTGCAGGTCGCGGTCGAACTGGGAGCGCAGGGCCTGCATGTTGACCTCGAGACGCAGCTTGGCGTCCTCCGTCAGCTGCAGGTCGTCCTCGAGCTCCTCGTTTTGTGCTTTCAACTCCGCCAGCTGCGACTCGAGCGCCCGCTTCGCCTTCTCCAGCTCGTGGACGTTCTTGTCGGCGGTGCCCTGCGTGTTGGCCAGGTCGTCGAGCTCGTTCTGGAGCTGCTTGCGCTTGTTCTCGAGGTCCTCGATCTTGTCAAAGGCCTCGTCCAGCTCGCGGGACACCGACAGCACCTTGGTCTCCTTCTCGCGCGCCTCCCGCTCGGCAGTGTCGCGCTCCTGGGCGATCTGCTCTGATATGGCTTTCTCCTCGGCGAGGATCTTGTCGAAGTTCTTCTGCTTCTTCTCCAGCTCGAGCACCTTCGTGCGCTGCGCCTCCAGCTCGATGGTGGCATCCTCCAGCTCCGACTGGATCTTCTTTTTGCTCTTGTCCAGGCGGTCGTTTTGGGCAATCAGCTCCTTGACCTGCCGCTCCAGCGCCTCGATGTCCTTGTTGAGCCGCTTCTTGCCCTCCTCCAGCTCCTTGGCCAGGTCGGCGTCCTCCTCGGCCTTCTTCTTGATCTCCTGCATCTGGGCGGTGACCTCGGCCAGCTTGCGCTCAAAGTTCCGCTTGGCCTCCTCATCCTCCTCGAGCTGCTCCTGCAACGCCTCCTTCTCGGACTCGGTCTGGCGCAGTTTGGAGCTGAGGCCCAGCTTCTGGCGTGTCTCCTCCTCCAGCAGCTGCTGGGCTTCAGTCAGCTGCGACTCCATGTTGCTGGCCGACTTGACGGCAGCGGAGGCCTTCAGCTCCGCCTCCTCCAGCTGGTTGGTGATGTTCTCCGCCTCCTGCTGCAGCTTTGTGCACTTCTCCTGCAGCTCCGAGCGGGCGCGCTCGATCTCAGCCAGCTTAACCTGAGGATTAAGTGTAAGGAATTAGTGGATATCCCACGAGAAATTGTGGAATAATGAGATCTCACCTGCAACTCGGCAATCTGCGACTCGGCCTGCTTGCGTCGGCGATCGTTCTCCTGCCGCGAGCTGTTGACGCTACGCAGCTCGGTGGCCAGGTCGGCATTTTCGGCCTCGAGGGTGCCCTTGGCCTTCTCGAGACCGGCCTTGGCCTTGCGCAGGTTCTCCAGCTGATCGTTGATGCTGTTCAGCTCCTGGGAGTGCTTGTGCCGCATATCGGCCAAGACGCCCTCGTGATTGACGGTCTCCTCCTCGAGGGACTTCTTCAGCGTGGCCAGCTCCTGCTCGCGCTTGGAACGCAGTTCCTGCTGGGCTGTTGTTCACAATAAAAGGGGAGACATTAAGTTATTAAAGATCCCTTTAAGATTAAATTGAAACCTTACCGGCTGTGGTGTCCAGAGAGTCGAGCAACTCGTTCTTCAGCGCCTCGAGCTCCTCGCTGAGGTCGCGACGCACCTTCTCGGCCTTGGCGCGGGCCAGCTTCTCGGCCTCGAGATCCTCCTGGATCTCGGCCAGCTGCGACTCGAGCTCGCGCTGCGCCTTCTGGGCGGTGGCCTTGGATGCAGACTCCTCGTCGATGCGCATCAGCGTCTGGGTGAGCTCCTCCTCGCGCTTGGCCAGCTGGGCCTGCATCTCCTCCACCTGGACGCGGCGCTCGTTGAGCTGCTCCTTGAGGTCGGCCACCTCGGTCTCGATCTTCCGCTTGGTGCGATCCGACTCCTGCCGCACCTGCTGGTCCTTGTGCATGCGCTCCTCGAGCTCGGCAATGGTGGCCTCGTGCTTGGCCTTCAGCTTGGCCAGGTGCTTGGCCTTCTCCTCCTCCTCGGCCAGGGTCTGGGAGAGATCGTTGGCGCGCTCCTCCAGCAGCTTCTTTTCCTTGAGCAGCTTCTGGTTCTGGTCGTCGGTGATGGCATGGTCCTCCTCGTGCTTCTTGATCTTGGCGTCGAGCTGCACCTTCTCCAGCTGCAGCTTCTGGCGGGCGGCCTCCTCCTCCTCCAGCTGCTCCTCCAGATCCTGAATGTGCAGCTCGAGCTTCTTCTTCTCGCCTCCGAGAGCCAGGACGCGCTCCTCCTCCTCCTCGATGCGCGTCTCGAGCTCCTGCATCATGTCCTCCAGCTCCTGCTTGCGAGCCATCAAACGCGAACGCGACTCCTCGGCCTCGGCGCACAGCTCGATCTCGGCCTGCAGCTGCTCCGCCAGCGTGGTCTTCTCCACGAGAGCCTGCTGGTACTTGCGCTCGTACTCCTGCGTGTTCTTCGCGAGCGTGTCGAGCTTCTCGCGCACCTGCTTCAGCTCGTCCTCCTTCTGGACGAGCTTCTCCTCCTGCTTGGTGACCTCGAGCAGGGGCTTGACCTTCGTGTAGAGGCGCCACCACTGCCAGTTGCGGAGCTTGAGATAGGCGGCGCAGTTGCGCTGGATGATCCGGATGGCGTTGAGCTGCTGCAGCCGCTTCTGGTAGTTGCGGCGGGCTAAAAAGCCACGGCAGAAGGCCTGGAAGTTGACGATCAGGTCGGAGATCTTGAAGTCGCGCTCCTCCTCGAGGTGGGCGAGGACGCCGGCGCGGAAGAAGATCTTCGACTGGCCCACTCGATACAGGTTCGAGTCGAGCTCCAGCGCCTGGATCATCTTCTCGCAGGCCTTCTTGCCGTCCATGAAGCCCTTGGGTATGACGTTGGGCGTGAGCAGTTCGTAGCGCTGGCGGAACTCCTGGAAGGGTATGCGATTGGGGAAGCCCTGGCGGCAGATGCGAATGCCCTCGAGGACGCCGTTGCAGCGCAACTGGTCGAGCACCAGGGGGGCATCGATCTTGCCGGCGCGCTTCTCGTGGTTCGGTATGATACAGCGCACAAAGTTGGGGTTCGTGTTGCGCAGCGTGTCCATCAGCTTCGCCAGCTGCTCCTTGTACAGATGCGACACGGTGCGGAACATGCCCTTGCGCGTGCGGGCCCCGAACTGGGTGTCGGTCAGGGCCTGCTGTGCCATGCCAACGATCTCCGCATCCTTCCAGATGTTCACCACGAACGGATCCTGCGAGCCCTGCAGCAGCGACACAATGTTCTCGTTCAGCGGATCCATGTTCTTCATCAGCCACTTGGCCGCCGAGTAATCGACGCGGCCGGCATAGTGCACGATGGCAAAGTCCGCCACGCCGCGGAAGTCCGTCTTCATGAACTTGGGGTGCATGGAGTGGGCCGACACGAGCTTGTCGACGAACGTCTTGTCGGTGGCCTTGGGGAACCAGCACTCCTCGTCCAACAATGCCATGATGCCGCCGGGCTTGTCGATCAGGTCGATGGTGGGCTGCAGATCGAGCCCAAAGTCGATGAACTTCCACTCGATGCCCTCGCGCTGGTACTCCTCCTGCTCGAGGATGAACATGGTGTGGTTGAAGAGCTGCTGCAGCTTCTCGTTGGTGTAGTTGATGCACAGCTGCTCGAACGAGTTCAGCTCGAAGATCTCGAAGCCGGCCATGTCGAGGATGCCGATGAAGGAGGCGCCCTGCCGCTTGGTGCGGTCCAAGGAGCGATTGATGCGGTTCACCAGCCACTTGAACATGCGCTCGTAGCACGCCTTGGCAATGGCCTCCACGGCGAACTCCACCTGCTCCTTGGTCTGGGCCTTGGTCACAAAGTCGCGGCCGACCTTGATGCGCGGCGTGAGGAACGCGCGCGTCATGTCCGTCACACTGAGGCCAAGGAGGTGGGCAATCTTCTGGGCCACCGTGTTGTCGGGGAGCGTGGCCTGGTCGTTGTTGCGCTCCTGGCGGAACTTCATGCTGCCGAACAGGAGGACGGCGCTAACGATGCGGAATATCGAGTTGAAGTCCTCGGATGTCATGCCCATGATGTTCATCGACTTGACCGTGGCCTGGAACTCGGCGTAGTCGTCGACGCCGGGCACGGGCAAGCTGCCGTTGGACAGGAATGCATACGACTTGACGTCATCGAGTATGAACTTCTCGCGCTGCTCCGGCGAGGCGCCCGCCAGCAACTGATAGAAGATATGGAATGTTCGTTCGTCCTTCGCTTGACGAATGGCACGCGACTTCTCCAGCAGATACGTCTCGATATTGGCACCCGAAATGAACCCAGAGGCATCGAAATTGATCCGTATAAACTTGCCCTGTAAAATGGGATTTAATGAATGAATGTATTTTCTCCAGTTTGGATCTATCTCTACTTACGAAACGCGACGAGTTGTCGTTCTTGACGGTCTTGGCGTTGCCGAAGGCCTCCAGAATGGGGTTCGCCTGCAGCAGCTGTTGCTCCAGCTCGCCCTGTGTGTGGAGAAAGGAGGGAAGAGTGTGAAAACAATAGCTTTACATAGTTGAAAGGCTAGGTTAGCAACAAACAAACATACACGAAGCGATCTACACACAAACAAAGACAAAGACAAAGACAAGCGGTACTTGGATTATATATTAGTCTACGGGAACATGCAGAAGGAGAAGCCAAAGCCATGCAAACAAATCGAAACGAAGAGCGGGAAACTCAATTCTAAACACTGGACGAGATCCTAAAGCTTGGCACGGTCGGTGGTCGATCTGGGGTTTACCTCTTCCAGCATCTTCGCACCATTGGACTCACTTTGACCCTGGGTCACAATCTTGACTTTTATGTACTTGTTTGTGTTCACGGAGAAGTTCTGCAATTAGTTGGGGAACGGGATTTAAGGGGTGCGGAATGGTGCTTTTGCAGATCTTTCTCTCCAGTCTTGAAATCATATATATGTACAAATAAAGATGTGGCTACATTCCGCAACAAAATCAAATCGGATCAAGAAGGAAAACATATATACATAAGGCTATTACTACACATGGCTCGTTTGGGTTTTCGGACGCATACATTACCGCAAATGTCTCTTGATGACTACTCTAAAATGGCGTTGGCATATGGAGTACAAGGAGGGAGCAGAGCAGAGCAGAGCAGATCGGATCAGAGCAGAGCAGAGAGATGAGATTGAGTAGATGTTGGCTTGGGTGTTGGGGCATTATAGGGGAGACACAAAACGAAGAGGCGGGAGAGTTCATTTGGAGCGGGTTAATACTTAGATTCAGGTCACAGAGTTGATGAAAATGGGAAAGCAAAGAGCCAAAGACAATACAATGAATAAGATGCATAGCGCACATTATTCATTATATTAAAAAGACATTAGGGACAAGGAAAGGAAGTAAAGAGTTAAAACAAAGAAGGAGCTTTTCATATTAATTTGGAAACATAAAACGGGATAACATTGTCAGAGAGAGTCATTCCTCGAATACTTACAATGAGCACGGCGGGATTCGGCACCTGTCGGAGTTGGTGGTTGGTTTGTTGTCAATTGGAGTGTTGGAGGTTGGTGTTGAGGTTCAAATTGTTGATTACAATATATATATTTATGTATATACACCGTGGAAAATGTACAAAAGGATATTTTGTAGCAGAGTTCAGTTGAGAAGTGGAGACAACAACCAAGGTCCAATGTACAGTACAGTGTGTGTTGTGTGTGTTTTTGTGGTGTGTTGTGGTGTGGCGTGGCGTGTGTGCGTTTATTTATAGGTGTGGCATAGTTGGGTGTAGTAGTAGGACATGAAAATAAAAAAGATCAATCAATAAATAAAAATATATGTATATCAACCTCAGCTTGAAGCAAAAACATAAGAAATTGGATAAAAATAACTAGGAAAAAGTCGTGAAAAAGTCGTAAAACACTCTCAAACAAATGCAAAGTTATATCGTTGCCTTCTTTCATTACTTCTGCTATCTAAACTGATAAAAATAAGTGTCTTTTACTGAACACAAACTAATTTCTAATCACATTCCCTTTATAGCGACAACTTCCGATGATTCAGTGATAGTGTTGTTATATATCACCTATCATCAGCGTCTATTTATGGGAGTTGGAATCACGCAGGTGCTCATGTAATCAGTAGTTACCATTTACCTCGAAATTCCCACTTGTTAGTCCGCCTTTATCTTGGCAAAATAAAAGATTCAAGCTCTTAAATTTGGCACAAAAGTATATATTTGCAGCTTATCACGTTCACAGCTGCCAAGACAACAGACTAAAGTCAGCATCGGGTCCCATATATGGCAGTAAACGCATAAAACATAACGAAAAGTGGGTTTGGAGCTCAAGAGCAGCAAGGATTGACGGGGCATGTCCAAAAAATATAGTATTTGTTTGTTTTGTTTGTTTTTTTCCCCCAATTATGGCAATCCCAGCACAGTAGCGATGTTCCCGAGAAAACTGGAAAATGTCGCAAGCTTGCGATTTAATTTCAACTTCTATTTTTTGTTTTATCAATTGTCAGCAGCAGTTCAATTTCAATTTCAATTTCAGTTTCTCTCTTTTTTTATGGTGTTGATTTTATTGCTGTAAATGACAAAAATTTGTCAGCAACTTGTGGCTCTTGATTAATGAAGTGTGCTCGGGCTCTGGGGGAGACTCACCCTCCATAAACCAGTCAAATATTAAAGCGTAACCCTCAGCCATATGGGGAGCATTTTCGCTGCTCTTTTTGGATCCAAAACATTTGTTCAGCACTCCCACTAAAGAAGTCAGTCAGTCGCAGGCGTATTAAAGGCAACTTGCCGCCACATTCGATTTTATATATAAGCATCGTTGTCGCTGTTCGTTTGTCTAATTAATTACAATATATATATATTCCGATTGCGTGTCATTAATGTGAGTTTAATAAGCAATGTGCCTCCGTTGCACCCTCCCACGAACTGGTATAGCTTTGCATTTGCTTCTGTACTTCTCTCAGGAACTTGCTCCTCCCTTGATCACTTACCGCACCCGAGCCCTTGGGCTTGGAGGCTGCCACATAGGCCAGAAACTGGATGACCTTCTTGGTGTTCTCCGTCTTGCCAGCACCCGACTCGCCAGTACACAAGATCGATTGGTCTTCGCGATCTGCAAAAAGGGAGAGAAGAGAGTGTTTAATGAGGGGAACCAGTGACACACTTTTGCAACAATTCGGCTGAGCCATCGAAAATTTAAAATTAAAATGTATAAAAAGCCAAGCTCAGCTTGAAGTTTCTGTTGACCCAAATTCGGGCGAGCAAAAACAAAAAAGGCGAAATATAAAATAAGAGGTTGGGGGGGAAAAAAATGAGACATACATCAATTGAAAATGAAAACAAAAAACTGTTGCGCATCTAAGAGATACACACAGCAGCCTCAGTAAATTGCTGTAGCTATTGATATGGCGCCAATGATCCCATCTAGAATACGACGAACTAGATTTTGCAGTGCTCTCTGGCACCCGGCAGCCTCGTCATCCGATCCCAGCATTGAGCTAACCACAAACTCGGGGCAGTAGATATATCCCACTGATTGCCAATAGATTTGGAGGCATGATGGAGCAACATCACGACCCCGTACTTATTTATTATTATGGCCAAAGCCGGTCGCATATTTGATGCATACTACATTCAATATCCGACCATAAATGGACTGAAATATCTAGCGAATATATCTCTTGACACGTCATTTTTATGGGTATTATTCGAGGAGCTTTTTTGTGTAATTTTTTGTGTTGTTAATTTTTTTTCTAAATTTTTTGCTCAATTTTTGAATAGTTTTAATGCAAGTTAGCAATTTTATTTTTAATTGAACATTTATAAACATAATAGTTTGTATTTGCGCAATATAATGTTGTTCAGGCTTGGAGGAACATTTTAACACTTCATATAATCACTTGAAATTGTTCTCTAATCACCTTTTATTCTTAAGGGAAAAAACAAACTAATAAAACATAATTAGAATTATCACACCTACACTATTTTAAGTGCTATTATAGGGTAGGCGTAGTCATAATAGATAAACGGACTAATTTGGGGAAGCCGAACTATGAATACTCTTAAAGTTTGTTATAAGATCTCTAGAACTAATAAGACATCTGTCATAACTAGGCCAAAAATTCATTAATTTTAAATCGGAAAAATCGGGTTTCTGTTAATTTATTAGGCTAACAAATTAGCATATCAATTTGGCAAATGAAAAATATCACATTTTTTCGAATTTTCAACAATTTTAATGATATAAAATTATTATAAAATGTTGAAAAAATTTTAAAATTTTATTTTTGACTTAGTTTTTAATGCTGATCAAGAATATATATGGTTTATAGGGTGGGAAATGACTCAGTTACTGCTTTGCAAACTATAATTATAATGTTATTACTTTGCAAGGCTCATAAAAACAGACTTCACATTCCTAAAAATAGATTCCTTTTTAGCCAACAATTGCCAAAAAACAAATAAAACCCAAAAACATCTGTCCAATGGTACCAGTATTTATACAAATATATATATTTATATTCATGCAGTATATATATCTGCAACAACACAGTCAAAGTCAAGGCGTGTCACTTAATCTCTTATGACATTGGACATTATGGAATGGAAATGGAATGCCATAAAAATTGCAGTTTGCCGGAATCGCAAGATTTCGAACAGATAAAGGTGTTGTCCAGTCGTGGCTTGGATTGGATCAGATCGTGGTGCGTGTTCCAGGGCAATGGAGTCAGAGGTGACTTGAGACTTGAGGCTTAAGCCAGCCCGCAGCGCCATAAATCAAAGAAACGGCGGCTGCCACTCCCCAAAGGGAGGGAGAGCTCACAGCAAATATTCAAGGGAAAAAATACAATCGAAAATGTGCATAAACAGAAATTTATTGAGCGTCAAATATGGAGAGCCAGCGGAGACTGAGACTGAGGTGACGATTTGTTTAAACTTTTCAAGCTGATGATGATGATGGAGCAAACAAAGTGCCTGCTGTCCAAGCATAGCCCGGCTTGAGTTTTGAATCCATATATGGCCATCACACGTACACGCAGTATTTGTTAGCCAAACTCAAGCCTCAAGCCTCGACAGGGAGCTAGATGTGCCTGGCCTCGGGTCTGGAGTTGCTCCGCGGGATGAGTCATCTCCACCGGCGCGACGTTACGCTTGGAACGGACATGCAAACCATCGAAAACGAACAAAAATAAAATGCCATTTGGAAATGCAATCACTGAAAGAGGAAACCAGTTTCAAGCTGATTAGAAGCGTTCCCGGGAACACATTTCCAGGTGATTCATTCATTTGGATTTGTTCAGCTGAAATTCCAGGAGGCCTTTGATATGCCTTCTTCATTCATTCTTCATGCTTTTAAAGCAGCAGCAAAAAAAATGGAAACATTCACGTAATTCGAGGAAATACACGACCGGAGAGCAAACTTGGCCAAACCTTATCTTATCTGTAAGCTTGTTTGTGCGGAATGGAATGGAATTTTCGATAGCGCACAGAACTGGAGAGATACTGCACTCATTCCTCCGATATCTGCAGTTCCCTTCAAGGAGAAAAAGGGAAAGTTAAGGAGGATATTACTCACCACCCAACATGTTTCTATAGGCACTATCCGTTATTGCAAATACATGCGGAGGCACTTCGTGTCGCTTTATGCCCTTGTACCGCTCCATTATCTTTTCGGTGTAGATGGGCAGCTTCTTGTACGGATTAACCACAACGCAGAAGAGACCGGAATATGTCTGAAAGAAAGGGGAATAACGTTTTAGTAATCAGTTTCTGTCTAGAATTAAGACTTAATAGCATTAGTCAGTAGAAATAGCTTAAATATAATAAAATTTTAGGTAGATTCAATGACTTTCTGCATAGTATTAGGACTTAATATCATAATTCAGTAAAAATAGTTGAAATATAATAAAGATTTAGGTAAATTCAAAGACTTTCTGCATAGTTTTAAGACTTAATATCATTAGTCTGTAAAAATAGTTTGAATATAATAAAGTTTTAGGTAAATTCAAAGACTCTCTGCATAGTATTAGGACTTAATATCACAATTCAGTAAAAATAGTTTAAATATTTAAGAGGTTTTAATAAATTCAAAGACTTAAATAATATACAAACTCTTGGAATGTTCAAGCTTAAGTTGCAACATGAATAACTTAAGGGAAGGGGAACAAGTAGAGTCAAAAAAATACCCCGAAAAAACGTACTTTATAAAGACAAGTAACACAAATATCAAGAGAAGTTAAACCCTCTTTTTTCACCCATTTCCAATGATCTTACTTCAAGGGAAACCCCCTTTCCAGGGTAATCATGATCAAGGGGCATATGTTGGTCATTGTGGAAGTTTTGGGAATAACAACAGCCTCCGGAGTGGCAACTGCTGATGTTCACTGGCCTAGTTAGTGTGGCCCAAACGCACACACACACACGCACACACACACTCGGCGCGCGACCTGGCTATCTGGCTAACAAGACATGTGCTTTAAAGTTGGCCAACACCATAAACAGCGAACGCATGTCGCCGTATCCGCTGCTGCTGCTGCTGAATCTGAATCTGTATCCGAATCCGAATCCGTTGGTGGCAAGGTATCTATCTATCGAGCGGCAGCCTACATAACAGCGATTGCGATTGGAGCTGGAGCTCAAGCGTGGGCACTAAGTATGCGGCTCGGCTGTTTGTTGTACCATTTAAATATTCAAAGCGAGCATTAAATGCGAATGCTGCAGACTTGGCCAGAGAGAGAGCCTCGGAGGAGGAGCTCGGCCCACACAGATCATCGAAATGGAAAGAGAAAAGCTCTTCAGCTCTTAAACTCTTCAACTCCGGGGAGGGGAAGTGACTCAGTAAGAGCTCTTTCGCCCCAAAAAAATTCACAACAAAATCACGTCTTGCCAATCAGTGAGTGAGTGTGTGTGCGTGTGTCAGGCATCCAAAAATGGCATAAGAAATTGTTATTTGTTGTTTTTTTTTCTTATTTTTCGGTTTTTGTTGTTTCTCTGCTGTTTTTGGCAATCGTTTAGAAGTGGCCGTCACTCGTGACGCCATTTGCTTTGCTCGCTCCTGAGTCACTGCTCTCCTCTCTGCTCTCCCAAAAACCTCGGAATCTCCTGAGTAACTGCCTCTCTCTGCTCTCCCAAAAACCTCTGAATCTATGCTGCGCTCTGAGTCATTATCCTGGCGAGCGGTGCAGCTGAACCCAATGCACATCATCAATCACAACGGCCTCTTGAGCCATATATGGTCAGATTTTGAGAGATTTAAGCATTTAAATGAACAGAAAGAGGAGTGAGACTCAAGTGCTTCCAGGAGCAAGGCTCATCTCTTGGAGTTTAAAGAGAAACTCAGAACTAGAACTCCCTTAAACTGGCAGCTTCTCTTAACCAAATTAGTCGCCAGAAATCTTGGATCCGCTTTCGGACTCGGCTTTCGGGCCTTATGTGGTCAGCTGAACGCGTTGCAAGCGGAGCAAAGCAAACAAGGGCAAACGCGACAAAAAAAAAAAAAAAACACGAAAAAGCTAAGGCGGCGCCTTTTATGTTAATTACGTTGCGACCAAAGACACCTCCGGTCCGCTCTGTTGCCCGGCAACCCCTTTGGCGCCGGCTATTAGTGCCAATATTTGTGAGCAAATTGCCCGGCTGATATGCGGGAATATAATTTATATGCCACACAGTGCACGCATCATGTGGCAGGCGGCACATTGGCACCCGCCCGTGGACGAGTCCAACTCGGAGTGCCACAGCAATCCCGCACTAATCTGCCACACGATTCCCGTGCCATTTCAATTAGCGAATCCCTGTGGCAGTTAAAATTAAGCGAATTAAGATAGTGCCCCAAAGCAGCTGCCAACGTCATCCGCTTGTCGTCGAAAATAAATATTAAACATTTATGTAGGTTATATCATTTTCCGATGCGAAGAAAAGCACGTTTCGAGATACTTGCGAATGCTTTATAATTTTAACTGCAAGATTTGTAAAAAAAAACAGCTAAGGTCGTTGCAAGATTAAGATTCTTTTCAGTAAGCTGACATTACCATTTTAATTGGCTTTTAATCTGCGATAATAACGAACCTTAAAGGTCTTGAATTTGATATTTAAATGAATACAAAATGTCTCATTTCTCTATTTTCTGTTGAATGAAGGCAGAATTTCTATATTTTGCGCCTTGGCTGCACTTGAGCAATTGGACCCAGTCACCCGTTGGACGTAAATCAATTAATTGCCAACAAGTTGCAAATGTTTTGTGGAATATATACACATATTTCAACCCCAATTACGATCCCAATCGAACGGATCACGATTTCCCGCCCAAAATCAATTCGCTTTATACATTTCGTGTCCAACAAATTGGCCATATTTGCTGCTGTTTCCAAAAGGTGTTGACAAACAGACAGTGCTCAGTGTTTAAGCAGTGAAAACTTGCTAAAGATAGCTTTCAGTCTCTTCAACTCAAAAAAGTTCAAAATATCACTAGAAAAGTCCTCCCCTGCCTAGAATTTCCCACCAATCAATACTAAGAGATTTCCCTTAGTTCTCTTTACCGAATGAACTCTGTGCTCAAGAGTGTTGCGTGTGCGTGTGCGCGATTCCCGGTGCAATAATCATTCTTCTTGCCGACGACGACGCATATTAATTAAGCTACATGCTACCGGCAGTCGGCAGCTGCCGCGCGAATTAATTTAAATGAAATTTAAAAGTCGAATTAGATGTCAACAAATTATAATAATTATGCCGTTAAACGCAGCGCCCACAGCTCTGACGCCAACTCGCTCCCGCTCTCATTCCCGCTCTCTGTGCTTCTCCCATGCAACAAGTTAGCGGTTTGGGCGAGAGCGCGTCAGCAACAATTGGCAAGCGAATTAAGTGGGCCAGCGGGAGAGACAAAAAGAGAGGAAGGAGGTAGGAAAAGAGGGCAAACAGAGTGCGTGGCATGATTGTGTAAATTGTAAACTGGCACACGAAATTGGCCGACAACAACAACAAAGCAAAGACAATGCTAAGTGCGCTGGAGCATAACGGCCAACAACAATGTAAACAAATTTAAAGCAGTTTGCGCCCACATCAAAAAGCAACATCAGCAGCAGTAACAACAAAAACAACAACAAGAGCCGTTTGGGCATTAAATTAAAACTCCCAAAGCGGCGAGAGAGAGAGAGCGGGAGGGAGTAAGCAATAGAGAGACCGCGATAAGTAGCAGGCGCAGTACATAAAATATGTAAAAAAGCGGCACATAATTTGTTAAAAAACAATAAAAGAGAAGGAAAAGAGAAGAAGGAAAACAAGCCGCAACGAACCTGCCACATGGCGGCGGCGAATGACAGAAGAAGGCAAATGAAGAAAGAAGAAAGGCGCTTGGGCGCAAAGGGGGGCAGGCAACAAACACCCACGGGCCCAGCGAGAGCAAGCGCAGCAGCACCAGCTGAAGCCAAGTAGTTTGGCAACATATTTGAACAGCAACATGTTGCCAGCACTATTTCTTCGGCTGGGGATATGTTTCGTAACGAAAGAAAAACAAAAGTGATCTCTGGGGTGCATTTTAACCCTTATCATGACTAGCTAATCAACTAACTAAAAAGGATCATTAAAAATATCATAACTAAACTAAAAACTCATTAAATTCAAAGCGGAAAGCGTTTCTGTGTTGGGTTTTTTAAGGTTAAGGTTAAGAAACCTGCAAATTGTGTTAAAAATTAGAAAATTACTCTATTTTTTTTGAAGAATTTTGCCATTTTTAACAATAAACCCCTTATAATATTTTGAAAAAATTTCGAAACATTTTTTTTATACCGAACATGACTCTGCTTTTGATGCTGATCAAGACTATATATGATTTATAGGGTCGGAAATGTCTCTTTCACTCTTTTCTTCTTACAAATTATATGAATCTCTTTTACTTAATTATTTTTCCAAATATTTTAACGTAATTACAAAAGATACGTATACAACTTTTAAGAAAACTTGAAAGTAGTCACTAGTTTTCAAAAAAGCATATAAATTCCAACTAATTTTGTGTTATCAGACTCAATCGTTCCCCAAGTTAAGTTTAATTTATTTAAGTTCCGTAAGTAAGCTCCGAATGCTCATTCCGATATTTTGGAGCTCCAAATTTATTACCCTTTTTTCGGGGGGAAATAAGTTATGTGATCGGATAAATCGAAATCAATTGGAGCTGCAATTGAAGACGCTAACTTGATGATTTATACACAAAGAGAGTGAAAGAAAACAGGGAGAAGCAACAGTGGATGGAATTTATGGATTCGAATTCAAATGCGAAGCATGACATTGGTTTTCTGAACGGATCCGAAATTAACTTCAGCTTTTGGCGAAACGCTTTTGGCATCCCAATTAGCAGCAGCAGATCCCGAGGAGGAGCTGGAGAAAGGGAAGTCATAAATCCCATAAACGAATGCAACCACAAAAAAAAGACCCGAGTGATTGGCTTCAGAGTGTCAAATATTTGCGCTGCTCTTTGAATAAATATATACTCTCCTCCTCTGCCTTTTCAAAGGGAAGCCAGCTGTTTACTCAGCACCATCATCATCATCATCATCATCATCATTATCGTCATATTGCCGGCAGCTGGCACAGCGGAAACTTTTCCCGGCGGCCAAGGAAAACATTCTGAACTTACGGATACTAAGATACTAATTCCAAGTTACTCACATAGATCAGGCCAGAGTAGTATCTGTCCTTGATGTTGTGCAGCACGGAGGCCTCGTTGAGGCACGTCAGCTCGGCCATGTCCTCGACTTTGTCGAACTTTGGCGGATTCATCTTCTGTATGTCGTCGCGTAGGATCATCACCCGCTTGCCGGTCTCGGCCAGCTCCACCTCGACCTCGTCGCCATGCTCCCGCTTAATGCTGGCGGCCACGAAGCCCTGCAAATAGAAATCGGGAAAGAAATTTGATTAGTTTAGTTAGTATATTGTCAGGGATCTGGAGAGGGAGATAAACAGCTCAGCGGGTAGGCGATAAACACAACAAGTGCAACACCAGAGATTCAGATTCCGATTCTGTTGCCGTTGCATGCGCTGCATGAGTCAAGCGCCACAAGATGAGGCACTCGGCCTCGCGCTCTCCGAGGGCACCACACCACGGCAGCCAGTCAAGTGGCCAAGGCAGACAACAGAACAACGGGAGGCAGATGCAACTGTCTGTCTGTCTGTCTGTCTGCCACAGCCTGTCCCCTGCTCATCTGCCTATGTTTTCCCCTGTTGCCCCAGCTGTGTAGCAAGTTCAAGGCTTTGCATCTGACAAGGTTTGTGGTACTAAACTCTTTAAACTTTAATTTAAATAACAACTAATTCTGCTGATGAGTCACCGGTGAGGCTTCTTGGGAATTTCCTGCTCTTAGCACTCCATGAAATTCAAGGGAACACAAACACACACGTCTTGGGAAAAGCTGCGTCAACATTGGAAGCTGTGCTAGGCCTTCAATTAGAAGTCAAGTGAAACGGCAACAACAACAATGGGGAGGCAGGGAGCATGCCACATGCAGCATGCAGCACATTGACATTAATCAAATCAGGGGCAACCCGTAATTCAGTCATTAAAGGGTAGAGAGTGAAGTGCCGCCGCTGCTGCAAACCAGAAATGCATTAAAACCAAGCAGGGAGCAGGAGGAGCAGCAGGAGGAGAAGCATCTGCAACGCATCCCAACACAAGACCGGGTCCATTAAGTTAAACACGCACACGCCCCAGCGATCACATTCGGAAAAGCCGCGACGTGCTCTGTTCCCCCGACTGTGTGTTGTGTTATCTTGGCGCTTTTCCGGTACCAGAGATAAACAGTCATAAGAAAGTCGTTATTCTCGGGGCGGATATGACGGATGGGAAGCCATTTGGACCATGTAACGAGTGCATTTAAATGCTTAGCTATTAGGCGTGCAATCAACACTATTAAACAGGCGAATTTTCTTGGAAAAGTTTAACAAAAACGATCGACAGTAAGGGGAAATCATTAAGCAGTGATTTACCAATATTCGAGAGTGCCTTTTCGCATTTACTTTCGCTCTCTTAAGACTCATTTCCACCTCCCACCAGTTCCAGTCGGAACCGTAAAACATTTGCACATAAAAACGTTTGACAGTTTGGACACACCACACACACACACACCACACACACACACACAAGACTTTACGTCGTAACCGCTCGTTCCATGAATCACGATCTTGGAATGCCCACAAGAGATGAATTGGAGTTATTGAGCCAAGGAAATTAGCAAGAGTCAGTCAGCCAAGTCAAGCTGGGAGCTGGGGCATATGAGGTCATCAGTCTCTCGGATTCTCTCGCGAGCATCGAGCATCGAGCATTCCGGGCAATCGGTGGAGCGAGACCAAAGAAAATACAAAGCAACACCTACGAGAGCAATCGATGATGGGACTAGGGATGGGAGATGAGAGAACGAGCCAAGGAGCAAAGTCAAGTGTAGTAGCTCTCCCAATTCCGATCCTAATTTGCAACCTTGAACCTCCAACGACAGCGATCTATATTTGCACTCATTATTTACTCTGGCAAGCGAATGGTTTTCGCTTGTTTACATTTAAACCGAAAATGAACAACTGGAATGGAAATGAATAATGAACACGCTCCTCCTCTGCCTTTCGAGATGGATGGGGCCGCATAACAATTTGTTACTCTTTTATTTTATTCCTTTGCTTAATCGATCAACGCATATTCATGTGTGTACCCACACACGCACACACACTCGCCGCGGAGGAGAGGGTAAGAATTGTATATTACACATTCGACATACGTGATACGAGATACGAGGCGCAGGTTCGTTGACCGTAAACCGGACGATGGAGAGTCGAAAGCTGGCTACGTTTGTCGTTGTCGTAACCGAAAAGACACACACACTTACACACATCCCCAGAACTGAGACCAAGAAGCAGGAGGAGCAGAGCTGAACTGAGCATAACAGGGAGAGTGGGAGTGGCCGTGGTCACAAACAAAGTCCAAAGTGGTTTCTGTTGGTTATAAATACGAGTAAGACACAGACACGCTCAACAAGCGATATCGTGCAGCAGTGTGGGTGTGCGGGGAAGCGGAGAGAGCGACGGAGACCCTTAATGATCGCCGGTCGTTACAATCGATTCGATTCCCTGGGCATGACGAAGGTTAAGCCGAGACTTCAATTTGGCTAACAATCGAACAGCTTCGAGGCAGCTCAAGGGGATCAAGAGCCGCGGAGAACCAACCCCCAAGATAAGAGAGGATTTTGGGGAAAGCCAGAGGAAATGTACATTGATATTGCCGCGGCGAATTCAACTCCACTCCGGCTCTCTGTGCAAATACTGGCATGAATCATGGGCCTGGAAATATCAAGCCCACATGACTGAGGAAAGTGATCAGTAAACAACAAAATTTGGTCACCAACAAAGAGTCCCTTGTTGGTGTTCCCACTGCTCAGGTAAATATATAGATTTGGATGGCGACACGTACGCCGGGCTGACATCCAGCGAATTCCCCTTGCATTGCGCAAGTTGGAACAGTTGTTGACACAATTGGCGAATACCCTTTTGGCCGGGTTCGAGTTCGGGTCCGTTCCCGTTAAACTGTAAATGTGGCTGTATCTGTCTCTGCCGCTGTCTCTGTATCTGCTGGGCATTCCAGTGGAGCAACAGTTTGTGTGCTATATGCAAATTTCTTTACATTTCTGCCAGTCTCATGTGTCAGTCCCTCAGCCTTTTCGTCTTTCTGGCGGTACCGACCGACTGACACTTCATGACAATCGAGCGCGTTTGCGAAGCCGTTTCGTTTCGTATTTTTTGTTTTTATTTCTTGACTTTATCTCTGGTGCCGCCGCTGCCTTTCTGTGAGATTCCATTGTAAAAGCAAATGTCTGTTTAAGTGATCGCGTAATTACACAAAAATGTAAAGTTGTTGTCTTTGTTTTCTTCGTCGTTCGTTTTATTATGTATTATGTGAAGTCACCCAAAAGTGCTACCATTCCATTATCTCTGGCAAATAAAGCAATTACTTAACTTCCAGAGTCGGCCGCTAATTTTATCTGTTTAGCTTTATGGCCGTAGAATTAGGGCTGAGCGCGAGAGGAATGCAGTTGAATGACACCTGAAAGAAGTCATCTCCATCGAGAGGAGAGACTAAACAGAGAGAAACAATCAAAATTAGCAAAACAAACGGCCAGCTTTGTTATCATCTCGCTTCTCAGCAGCAGCGGCAGTGGGCGCAGATGCCTCTTTGGGCCAATCTCTGTTCGCTTCCACGCTTGGAACGCTGCCACACACACACACACAAATACCCGGACAGAGATTAAAAACTTGTTTGGCCCGTTCCCGGTTCCCACTCTTGCGCTCTCGCTCTCCTCTCTCTCGCGGAGTGAGTCAGTGAGTCTTGCCTTTGGTCTGCATGCAAATTGGGAGTACGGCAAACCGTCGCGGATTTTTGACCAATTCAACCGTTAAATCCCCGCTGGCCAACTAATGCGGTTATTTCAGCATCCACGCATGATTCAGCGACGGATGTTTACTCAATTTTATCACCACGGCGTGAAAGTAATGAAAAATTCGAAGAAGTTGTGTTTTAGCTAACCGAATTTTTGTAAAAATAAACGCCATTGCAATCGTGATTCATGCCCCAATCGATGACTGAGGCAGGCTCTGCGATAAGAGCTCGAACTGATTAGAGTTACGGGGGAACTTCTTTACCTGGAACGATTTTACTATATGTCTAGGTTGGTATTATTTGAAACACATAATTGGAAAAGCTTTCAAATTTAACACTTTAAGTCGGGGAATTATTATATGCAATTGATTAGACTCACAGTCGAAACTTTTCAGAGGGAAATATTGGAAAAATTAGGAGTTACGATAAGCTAACACTCCTTTTTAAAACGATAAAAGTTTACTGTTAACTAACTAATTTCCTAATTTCTCTCATCTAGTAAAATCAAAGCTAATAATCTCGTAAACTGTATTGATTTGCCATACAGAGGTTCCACTGTACACGTACAGCGGAGCTATCAATTTGCTTTATGTCAGGTAATTTAGGGTTCTCGGGCGTGGTTCCCGCTCTGAATCAGGCATTATGGATCGGGGTGGGAAAACCCAAGCGAGGATCACAGATCTACAGGTCCTTCGGAAGGGAGAGGAAGCAGGGGCAAGGGTCAACTCACCTGATTCTCGTGCGGCACCCACACCAGACGCTTCTGTGTCCACTCGGCCTGGGTGGCCGGATCGTTGAACTGGTTGCGCTCCACCGAGAGGTACTTGAGCTCCGGATCGTTGCGATCGACTTCTTCCGACATTTTGGCGGCGGTTGGACCTGTGGCGCGCGGTTTAATTAGTCTTTCTTGCTCGTTCCTTTCCGCAGCGTTGTTGTTGTTGTTTCTTGTTAGTTATTAGCGGCTTGTAATCGGCGCTACGGAGGCTTCACACACTTTTCTCTGTCGGACAAAACAAATCGATGAGAACAATGAGTACGCTGTTTCCAACTCAATTCGGTTATTCCAACGCGAACGGCAACGACAAACGCGAACGCAAACGGCGGCCATTCAGATACAATATTTCGCATTTATCTCGGGAGACGCGCGTTCTTTATCTTGGAAGTGCGGCACAAAACGGAGGCGGCGAGAACAGCGGCGCGGCGAGAGTTCCAAAAGGGAGAGCGCAAAAAGAAAGACGGAGACGGAGATGGAGACGGAGAGAAGAAAAAAAATATGGCCACACATTTTCTTAAGCCAACGTCGCTCGGGCTACGACCCAGTCGGACTTGCGAGCATGCTGTCAGTATTCTTTGCATGCTGAATCGCTCAGGGGGTACCCTCTTACCGCTTATGTAAAGTTCCCATTCGCTTTTATTCACGCGTGGCCGGGGTAATTCATGATACAACCGTCGCTGCTCAGCTCAGCATCAAAATCACC